>JAWQEG010004482.1:0-55000 GCA_033782935.1 Petrolisthes cinctipes
GTTAGTGACTGACGACTATATCAATGTGTTGTACAGGTGACCACACAACTGACTCACACAATACTCGTAAAAATGATAATTATCATAATGTAATATTACTAAAAATAAACTGTAATAATAATGATAGTAAAAACAGTAATAATCGTAAATGCAAAAATATTCACAAAACTGTAATAAAAAAGTATTGTAAAAATAGTAATAAGTTTAAGAACACAAAAATGGGAATTTAAAAAAAGACAGTAAAAGTAATAATGATAATAGAAATATCATACATGGGTAAAGTAAAATAATAAAAATAGAAATATCTTACATGGGTAATGAAAACATATATTCATCAAGAAAGTTTATAAATATTTTCTATTTTTATTATATTCATGCACTTCATTTTCTGCTTTGTCGTAGCGTCAAATTTTCTATCATGAGTATCTATATTTATCCCTTTAAAGATTGCAAACCTTGTAGTTCCTTGCACTTGCTTGCTGAATGTTGCGGAATGGTGTTAGATTCTTGCTGAGCCGACCGAGTGCTGACTTGCTAATTGGCTTGTATGCAGAGAGGCCGGGAGGGAGAATACGAGGTTGTAATTGTTGAGTGAAGGGATGGAGTTTGTCCCGTATGTTTGTTTGCTTGCGGACTCTGGGAAAGAAAACTGAGCGTAATTTGGGCGTGTGTGTGTGTGTGTGTGTGTGTGTGTGTGTGTGTGTGTGCTTGCGAGCTTGTTTACTTGCTCACATGCACAGGCTGAAAAAAAAAAAAAAAAATAACAGGAGTAGTATGATAGGATGATGATTGAGATTGAAGGGTATATAATTATAAGGTGCGTCTCCCCCCACACTCTCATTATTTGACTTCCATGGCTTACGTAAACAAACCCGGAGCTGAACTGCCTACCGGGGTATTATGTGGTGCGCATGCCTCCTATCCCACCCTTATACGATGCAACACACACACACACCACACACAACACACACACACCTCATTCTTCTTCTCAAGCGACCGTACTTCCTTCCTCCCTCCCTGCCTCCATCTAACTCCTTCTCCTTATCTTCCTCTCTTTCATGTGTTCTGCCTCCTAGACTGCCTCCTAGATTGCCTCTGTTTCTGCCGGTTCCTTGATCCTGATTCTACTGCCCTAAAAAAAATCCTGCTCCTTCTCTCTTACTGTTCATATTTGGTTTCTGCTCCTACACTTTCATCTATACTCCTCTTGCTGTTTTGTTGTGCTTTAAATATCTCTTCCCGTTTCCTGTTGGTGCTGATCGTTGCTTATGTTTCTGTTGATCATTTTTTCGTCTGATTATTATAGGTTTGTTTATCTGTTGCTTTTCTGAATTTAGTTGCTAATAATGAACAGCTCATGCATCTTTCTCCTCTTACCTCATTACTTTCTACTCTCTTATCCTGTTATCATCTATCCTGCTCTCTCTCTCTCTCTCTCTCTCTCTCTCTCTCTCTCTCTCTCTCTCTCTCTCTCTCTCTCTCTCTCTCTCTCTCTCTCTCTCTCTCTCTCTCTCTCTTTTTTCCCAACCCCTTTTCCTCTCCCTCTCTCTCTCTCTCTTTTCCCAACCCCTTTTCCTCTCCCTCCTTCCACCCTCTGTTTCCTGCCTCTCCTTCCACCCCTGCCGCCTCCCCTGCCAATGATGCTGTTCTCGGGTGGAGAGTGTTGTGTGTGTGATTTTTTTGCGTCGTCAGCATCTTCCTGTTGCCTGGTGCGACCTTCACCCTCACCATCACACCCTCCTTCTCTCATGGCCACACGCAACACAACTCATGCACTCCTTCACAAGCAGGCATACAAGCAGCACTCCCCCTCATGAATACACGCACACTCATTCCCCTCATCCATGGTTACACACACACACACACACACACACACACACACACACACACGTAAAGTTCAGAGCAGGTAGCCTAAAGAGAAAACACGGCCTCAGCCTCTCTATAAACCTATAAATAGAATCGTTTCTGATATTGATATTATGTCTGCCAAAACTATCACCATGAGGAATAAGCACCTTCCTATACTCGGAACTGTGCTTATTTCACTCTGTACACACAAACCAACTGCTTACATGGACACACACGTACTGTACACCTCATGACTAATACACACACACACACACACACACAAACATACATAAATGTTCATGGTTTCACGAATACACATTACGACTATACATCCATTCCCACCTTAATATGTCAGTCACACCCACATCCTCTCACCCATCCACCCACATCCCCACCCACTAACCTAACCTACACTCCAACAACTCCAATAACTCACACCTGCTTGTCACCTCTCCTTCTCCCCCAACAACACCACCTTCTGAATCTCTTGTTATAGTTCCCCTCCCCCCCTCCAAACACACACACACACACACACACGACACACACACTCCTTCACCCACATATGTGAACCCATCTTCTCGTCTACACACACACACACACACACACACACACACATCATCATCATTATCAACATTATAATAACCCCACACACCCACACCTTTAGAATATTATCCACCCATCCCCCACATCGACTTTCACCCCCTCCAGCACACACACACACACACACACACACACACCTTCCCTTGAACCTCCATCTCCCCCTCCCCCTCCTCAGGCGACCCAAACCTTCACATCGCTGTATTTTATCACCAAAGTCGCCACCATCTATTGTTTGAATTTTAGAAGGCTCGATACTTACCTACTAACGCCATCTATTGTCTGAATTGTGCTCGATATATACCTAATCTACTAACGCCATCTATTGTCTGAATTGTGCTCGATACATATATTCCTGCTAATGCCATCTGTTGCCATCTGAATTTACGACTATTTGGCTGATGGTATGTAATGGTCTAATGTTCGATATTACTGGCTGCATGACTCGGTTGGTTTAGTCGTGTGTGTGTGTGTGTGTGTCAGTCCTAGAGAAAATGAACACACACACACACACACACACACAGACACACACACACACACAAAACTAAAAGCCTATAATAATACAGACAACCATAATCACAGTGAGAGAGAGAGAGAGAGAGAGAGAGAGAGAGAGAGAGAGAGAGAGAGAGAGAGGAATATTTTGCTACCCTTTATGACCTTCCTGGACAGTGATTAAACAGCATAATCCTTTGGCACTTTCTAAACACTGGAATATGTGTGTGTTTTATGAGTGTGTGATTGTGTGTGTGTGTGTTTTTTTTTATTATATAGTTATTAAGTGTGTGTGTGTGTGTTTTACGGGTGCTTGATTGTGTGTGTGTGTGTGTGTTTATTATATATAATTATTAAGTGGCTGCATGGTGTGTGTGTGTGTGTGTTGTTGTTTTTTAGTAGTTGTGTGTATTTTTATTAGTGTTTAAGGTGTGTGTGTGTGTGTGTGTGTGTGTGTGTTGTGTGTGTGTGTGTATTTATTAGTGTTTAAGTTGTGTGTGTGTGTGTGTTGTTGTTTTTTAGTGGTTGTGTGTATTTTTAGTTGTGTGTGTGTGTGTGTGTGTGGTGTGTGTGTGTGTGTGTGTGTACGAGAGGCTGTTGTCCTGACTGTCATTGGTTTGGTTACGTGGGTGGCAGGTGAGATCAAACCAACCCTCTCTTCCCTTTTGCGCTACTAGCTCGGAAAATTGGCGTGATTGTGTGTGTGTGTGTGTGTGTGGTGTGTGTGTGTGTGTGTGTGTGTGTGTGTGTGTGTGTGTGTGTGTCAGTGTCAGGGTTCATGTGTTCTTTTGTGGTTGTAATTGTGGGTATTTTCATAAGTTTTTAAGTTGTGTGTGTGTGTGTTGTGTGTGTGTGTGTGTGTGTGTGTGTGTGCGTGTGTGTGTCCTAGGGGGGCAGACAGACCTTGTACTCACACTGGAAAAAAACAAACAGAAAGGAGAGACAGCAAACAAGAAGGAAAAGAAACAAAAGGAGAGACATTTGTTGCAGTGTGTATGTCTGTATAAATGTACTGTATGTATGTATGTATGTATGTGGGTGACCTTAGTGGGATGTATAAGCGTGTATAATTTGATCACACTACATCCTCCTCGGAAATATTATTAAAATTTACACTGATATCAATTGTAATTTGTGTTGAATTTTTTGTTGTGATTATTGAGGATGACAGTGATTCGTACCGTCCTTGGTTAGTGTCTCTTCCTTGCACCGTTAGAAATACATACTGAAGGCCCAATGAAAGATTAATAAGGTTTGTGAGCTTGAATAGCCTGCTTTAATTAAGGGGAGATTTATATGTTAGTAAATTTGGAAGGTCTCTGATTCCTTCAAACTATACCAGGAATGTTACAGATCCCCTTATAAGAGTAACATTATAGGGTCGTCTGCTTCCTGGCACTAGTTTGGAGTAATCACAGACCTTCCAATGCACCAACAATAGAATCTCCCCTTATTAACAGTCTCGCAGCTCAACTGAATGGGTCCTGGGATACTGACACTCAAACGAACACCCGTGATTATTATTATTATTATTATTATTATTATTTTTTTTTTTTTTTTTTTTTTTTTGTATAGGGAGATGTCACGTTACGTCTTCTCCAAATCTTCAAATTATACATATGTCACTTTCATTGGTGACATCTCTTCTGTCTTCCCCTCTTAATCCAGTCGAACGTAACCTGACCTTGTGTTGTTTTATATCTATCCTATCCTAACCTGACCTGTGTGTAGTTTTATATCTATCCTATCCTAACCTAACCTGACTCTGTGTTGTATTAAAATGTATATATTCTCGTTTTCTTTCCCTGACCTGACCTAACCTGCTGACCTCTTTTGTGTTTCAGATAGAGGACGATGGGGGTGCTGTTCGTGTTCCATCCGAGCGGTGGTGGCCTTTGGAATTATTCTCGCCGTGCTTGATGTGGTAAGTAGGAGTGTAGTGGGCAAGGGTGCTCTATATATTATTATTATTATTATAGCCTACACCATTTTTATTTTTACCAGTATTTTTTTTATCTAGGGAAAATGTACCAGTTCCCTCATATACTTTTTTTTTTTTTTTTTTTTTTTTTTTTTTTTTTTGCAGCAAGTGATGAGTCTGTACCCCTAATTTTAATATTGTTGTGTTTGTCCTTCCTTCCTTGCAGCTACACGGTCTGGGTACCCTCGGCTTCTATGGCTACAGGTTCATCTCATTCTACTTCTACCTCTGTCCCCCGTGACTTGGACCTCGCTGTCTGCCAAAACAAAATACTACTTCTACGAACATAGTAAGTATCTTGTTACCTGATTTTATACAGAGAGAGAGAGAGAGAGAGAGAGAGAGAGAGAGAGAGAGAGAGAGAGAGAGAGAGAGAGACGTGAACGGACTGTTACACACATCACCAAGGATAAGTTGATAGTTTTAATGGTTTGTGTTTGACGTGAGTGTGAGAAAGAGTACAGGGGGGGGCTCTCTCTCTCTCTCTCTCTCTCTCTCTCTCTCACACACACTCCATAGCTAGCTGCCTCCCTGAACAGTCACACACATAAATTAGTGATACAAGTCAATGATACTTAATTGGTCCCCTCTTACTTCAGCACCCAATTACTCTCACCCTGTAATAGTGATGGTGGAGTAGTAGTAGTTGTAGTAGTAGTAGTAGTAATGGAAGTGTAATAGTAGTAGTAGTAGTAAAAGTTGTAGTAGAGGAAGTGGAAGTAGTAGTAGTAGTAGTAGTAGTAGTAGTAGTAGTAGTAGTAGTAGTAGTAGTAGTAGTAGTAGTAGTAGTCTATTATTATTATTGTTATTATTATTATTAGTATTAGTAGTAGTAGTAGTAGTAGTAGTGAAGGAGTGATAGTGGTGGAGGTGGTAGTGGGTGGTGGAGGGTGGAGGTGGTGATGGAGGTGTGAGACAAGCGTGTAGCAGTGACAGTCAAGGACGGTGTATGTAGTGTAGTGTCACAAGGGACGCACTCTACTCAAACTTTCCCCTCTTACACCACAACCACCACCACCACCACCACACAAAACGCTCTCTTTCCACACCACACTTACACTACCAAACACACCACACTTACACTACCACACAAAACGTTCTCTTACACCACAACCACCACCACCACCACCACTACCACACAAAACGTTCTCTTCTCACACCACACTTACACTACCACACACACCACACTTACACTACCACACAAAACGTTCTCTTACACCACCACCACCACCACCACCACCACCACCACCACCACCACATAAAACGTTCTCTTTCCACACCACACTTACACTACCACACACACCACATTTAGACCACCACACAAAACGTTCTCTTCTCATCCCACCCTTACACTACCACACAAAACGTTCTCTTCTTATACCACACTTACACCACCACACAAAACGTTCTCTTCTCATCCCACACTTACACTACCACACAAAACGTTCTCCACTCTTACACCATCACATTTACACCATCACACAAAAACGTTCTAACAACATTTTAAGCACTTGAATTACACTTCTTTATCTACAGTCAGTCATCGAAATAAGAACTCTGGACTGTCACACGTTTGTTTACATTACATTCTATAATAAGTAAGAAAGAGATAGATAGTGTCAGTCATGTCTTTTATTATCAATTTGTGTACAGTCGCATCCACATGAAAACACCAAACAACACCAAGGTACTATACTTTATGGATTATTATTATTAGTCAAGGGAAACCTATATAATCTGGCTTTGCGTCTACCTTGCGTATTTTATTCCGCCCTTCCCTATGATTGGTGAAGGACAAGGTATAGACAAAACGAAAGGGGAGTGAAGTATAAGAGAAAATATATATAGGGTTTGACAAATGTCGTGTGTGTCCTTGCCCTCTGGTGGTGGTAAGCTGAGGTAGATACATATGTGTGTGTTTTATATATTATTATTTTTTCCTCGTCAATTATGTCAGAAAGATATTTATACTTTCGTTATTCTTATGTGTGTGTGTGTGTGTGTGTGTGTGTGTGTGTGTGTGTGTGTGTGTGTTGTCATTACACTTGTGGGATCATTACACTCATTTATTATTCTGTCTTACTGTTGTTTACTCAGAAATACATACACGTTATTATGCATCTAAGACACTTGCATACATCTCATTGTGTTTGTTTGTGAAGTGTGTCACGTTATGAATACACGACGATGGTGGTGGTGGTGTGTTTCATTATAATTATGTATCTTCCCTGTCGTACATTTCTCTCCTCCTCCCCTTTCCATTCCCTTGCCTTTCCATACTGACCTCCTTCCCTCATTATCTCCTCCATTCCTCCCACCATTACCTCCCCCTCCTTCCCTTCTTTTCCTCAATCGTTCAATGTCTTCCTTATTTCCTTGTCTTCCCTGACTATACCTTTCCTCCTTTACTTCCCTAACATCAGGTTCCCTCTTTTCATTATATTTCAATGTCATCATATCTTTCCTTGTTGCTCTCTCCTTTCTTATTTTGTTTTCTTCATTTCCACTTCTTACTATCTACCTATCTCTATACATATATCTCACCTCAACCTTCTCTCCTTCTATTCCATTCCCTTCCTTTCCTCATTTCCTTATATTTTAACTTCATCATCTCTTTCCCTATTATCTACTCCTTCTTTCATTCCTGTATTTTCTTCTCCTCCACTTACCATCTATACTTATCTCTCTCCAATCTCTCACCTTCCCCCATTTTTTCCCCCTCTCCTTCCCCTCCACATTCTCAAGTCTCCTCCATTCTGGATAATTTTCCGCCACTCTGACTAGGGCTGCATGGCTGTGTTATGATCTTTCTTTTAACAATAATCCATGAACCTTCCTGGCACTCACTCACTCACTCACGGTCATTTATTAACTCCTCTACGCTCTCTCTCTCTCTCTCTCTCTCTCTCTCTCTCTCTCTCTCTCTCTCTCTCTCTCTCTCTCTCTCTCTCTCTCTCTCTGACCCCAACTGCTGCTGCTTAAGTGACTAAATGCCTCTCCTCTCTCTCTCTCTCTCTCTCTCTCTCTCTCTCTCTCTCTCTGACCCCAACTGCTGCTGCTGCTGAAGTGACTCTAATAACACCTCTTCTCTCTCTTTTCCACAGTGTTCTCAATCAGGACGTATATTGGTCTGGGTGAAGGTGTCATCACGCCCATCTTCAACATCATCGTCATAGTGTCACTCGTTAAGGTAAGTTGGGTTTATTCCCAAATGTATACACACAACTCCTCGTCCCCTTCTTCCTCCCTCCTCCTCCCCTTCTTCCTCCCCCCCTCCTCCTACTTCTCCTCTTCCTCCTCCCCTTCCTCCTCCTCCTTTCTTCCCCTTCTTCCTCTTCCTTCTTTTAGATAAGTTGTATTTCTTCCTATAATCCTTTTCTCCCTTTCTCTTCCTCCTCCTCCTTCTCCTCCTCCCTCCTCTTCCTCTCTCTTGTTAATTAATAGGTGATGTGGTTGCCTCCTTTTGTCTATCTGTTTGTCTGTCTGTCTGTTTGTATGTCAGTCTACAACTCCTCCACTGTGACCCCCAAGCAACTCTCCCTTCCTTGAAAACATAATATAATAATAAGTAATAAAAATAATAATACCGAAATTGAACTCAAAACACAATAAGAACTCAACCACCTCTCATAATAACTGACTGATAGACTGACTCACTCACTCACTTACTCACGACTGACTCACCACACCACCCCACCCCCACCCATCAAGTGAAAAATCCCCTTGGAAGACCTCATCATTAACCTTTTTGCCCCCCCCCCCCCCCCTAACTCAAGCCATCTCACCCAGCACCTTGAAATTCTTTGGGGTTGTGGGAGTTCTGGTAGTAGTGGTGGTGGAAGTGACAAAAACATTCATGGGAAGGTGAGGTGAAAGAGGGAAGGGGTGGGTAGGTTGGTAGGTAGGTTGGTGGGGGGAATGAAGAGTTGGAGGGAGAGGGGGTGGGTGTATGAGCGGAAGTGAGAGAGACGGAGTTGGAGGGAGTGGGTGGATGTTAGGAAGAGAGGAGTGGGTGATGGGTGGAAGAGAGGGAGTTGAAGAGAGAGAGGGGTAGGTGGTGGGTGGAAGAGAGGGAGTTGGAGAGAGAGAGAGAGAGAGGGGTGGAAGAGAGGGAGACAGGACAGAGAGAGAGAGGGGTGGGTGGTGGGTGGAAGAGAGGGAGTTGGAGAGAGAGAGAGGGGTGGGTGATGGGTGGAAGAGAGGGAGTTGGAGAGAGAGAGAGGGTGTGGGTGGATGTTAGGGAATGACAGAGAGAGTGGTGGGTAGAAGAGAGGGAATTGGAGAGAGAGTGGGTGGGTGGGTGGAAGAGAGAGAGAGAGAGAGAGAGAGAGAGGGGGGGGGGGTGTTGTGAGTTGAATGAAGTAAGGGACTGATGAGGAGCTACAGGGAATGTTAAAAATATCCCCTTCCTTCCCACCATCACCCATGTTTTCCTTGCCCTCTACACTACCCTACTTCCAAATACCGTACCTGTATAATTATACTGTACATCCATACCTATAAGCTGTACATATTTCGTCCCTCTTACTTCCTTTGCCTCCTCTCCAGTATACTTCAAAATAATATACCAAGTCGCAAACAGTGTCCCCTCAGAGATAGAACAATAATGCAAGCAGTCTCCTCTTCCCGTGCTCCCAAGAAAATTAGGAAAAAGAAAATACAGCTTGTTGGAAATGTTGTGTTTAGGTGACAAAATATATGCATGTGTTCCCAGTGAGTGAAGAATTTTTTTTGAGGATTGGGTTGTGTGTTATTTGTGGAGTTGTCTCTCTGTGGATATACTCACTGTGAAGCTCAGAGAGTATAGAGAATAATGTGTTCTCGGGAGTGTATCATTACCGAGTGCTTTTGTAAGGCCTTGACACTATGCAAGGAAAAGTATAGTGTGAGAGAGAGAGAGAGAGAGAGAGAGAGAGAGAGAGAGAGAGAGTAGAGCAGACGTGTATGGATGGTGTTTTTTGTAGTTGGGTGATGTCACGGTGGGGTGGAAGCGAGACTGATGGAAAGAGAGAGAGAGAGAGGAGAGAGAGAGAGAGAGAGAGAGAGAGAGAGCAGGGCAGAAGTGTGTGGAATATGAAGGAGAGAAGGAAGACAGACACGAACACGAGTTGCAGAGAACGAGAAATTAATGAATGAAAGAGATACCAAACAAGGAAAAGAATAATTGAATGAAGGAAGTCATGTAGTAAGCAAGGAAACAAAGGAATTAAGGAAGGAGAGAGAAAACCAAGCAAACGAGGTCACATGACAGGCTAAGGCAGCAGCTGGTTGGTTGGTTGGTTGGTTGGTTGACATGGACTGTGCTAAGTGTGTCTCGTCTTAATTAAGGGGGAAGTTTTGTGTTGGTAAATCTTGAGTATCTGATTCCTCCAAACTATACCAAGCAACAACAGACCACCACCATTATTTTTGTTCATCTGGTCCTGTTTTCTGACTGACATACTTTGGAGGAATCAAGGCACTCAAATGTATGTATGTATGTATGTATGTAGCAAAAGTATATCTCCCCTCTTAATGTTTCTCGTGTCAGCTACACCGTACCTCTCTTCTGGTCTTACTTTTTACACTTTTTACACGTTCACAGTTTCTACACACATTCTTCGAAAACGCTGCTCTGTTAGTCGCATTCTTGGCTGATAAGTATATGCTTTACATAGCCAGTAATCTTTTTTAATAGTGTGTAAAATATCTACAGTAGTTACTCGTGTGTATTATTTGGTTTTCTCTAACGTTTGATAATGCCTCAGTTTTCTTTGAATGCAAGATTATTTGATTCGCCGAACATTTTAATTAATAATTGAATTTATTGTGTTCCATTTTCATTCCTGCTGTTTATACAATATGTCAGTAGTATACTATATTTTTACCCCATTAAAGGTGCCTAAATCCCTATCCCTTTCAAAAGACCAATCGAATCTTAACTAATAATACTGTATATTAATGTTTACAGTAACTAGGCTACCTGTTGTATATGGATGACATGATGCACCTCCTCACCTCTCTCTCTCTCTCTCGTCACGCCACAAACAAAAACAGTCCTCCCCTCCCCCCCTCCCTTGCTAAACATTGTCACCGTCACACCCTGCATACTCTCTCTCTCTCTCTCTCTCTCTCTCTCTCTCTCTCTCTCTCTCTCTCTCTCTCTCTCTCTCTCTTTTAGTCGGAGAGGGTTAAACACACACACACACGCGCGACCTAAAAAAATTTCCCTCACGTCTATTTCTTACACTAATATCACTTAAAGATTTTTCTGCGACCACATATTACGTTTCCTTCCTATACTTTACTCCCTCCCTTCCACACACACACACACACACAGCCTTCACTTACTCCCCCTCCTGATTCCCTGTCTACTCTCCCTCCTTACCTACCTACCTACCTCCCGTCACTCTCAGCCTTCCTTCCTTCCTTCCTCCCTCCTTTCTTTATCTATTTACCAACGTCCTTCCTCAACTTCCTTTATACACCGCCACCTTCCCTCGCCACCTCGTGTAATTATTTCCTCGTCAGCTCTTTTATATGCCTCTCTCTCTCTCTCTCTCTCTCTCTCTCTCTCTCTCTCTCTCTCTCTCTCTCTCTCTCTCTCTCTCTCTCTCTCTCTCTCTCTCTCTCTCTCTCTCTCTGGTGTAATTCTTTCCTATATCAGCTCCCATATGCACCTCTCTCTCTCTCTCTCTCTCTCTCTCTCTCTCAAAAATCAATCCCCACTAGCCTACTCTTCCCTCCTATACATTTGATATATACATTTTTCTCTCTCTCCCTGACTCCCTGACTGACCCGTGCCCTTCTTGTCTCCACAGCGTTTGCCCTGCCTGCTGTGGACCTGGCTCTTCAAGGGCTTCGGTGTCATCGGCATCAACATCTTCTACATCAGCTCGTGGCTCATACGTCGTGACAGTCTCTCCAACATCACCCTCACCAGACCGGTAATAACACCCTACATACATTAATCCATCGTTGACCCTAAATTGTATTATTAATATAACTTCCTTCTCCCTGCATTAAATTGGACTTTCTGTGACCCAAAATTATTATAACTTTTTTTTTTTTTTTTTTTTTGTACTTCTATTTAACTTTATTTGACCCAAAATTATTATACCTTTTTTTTTACTTTCATTAAATTTTCCTTGTCCCAAAATTATTGTAACTTTTTTGTCTTCATTAAATTCTCTTTGACCCTAAATTGATTATTATAACTTTTTCCCACCCATACATTAAACTTTCTTTGGTTCTAAGATATTATGATACCCTCTTTCGGAGTAAGTATTTAGACAGGTGTGACCTTTTTAACCTGTACGTGTGATATTTTGTTGTGCGTGACGTAGATATGAGTCACAGTTACCACACCACATTCCCGGTCTGTCAGTCACTCAGTCAGTTCCACGAAATACATTGCATCACATCACATCACATCACACAACCCCTGATATAGTTACACCTTATTAAGCCACACCTTAATGAAACTACTACTACTACTACAACAACACCAACACCCAATATCCTTTCCCCATCCTTGGTAATCTTTCTCTCTCTCTCACACACACACACACACACACACACACACACACATTCGTCTCCGTGTCTGACTTTATAGCCCCTAGTTGTGGCGTTCTCTAATGGAGGGTCGTAAATCACAACAATGTATAGTAGTGGTTCCCATCCTCCTCCACCCAGACTCAAGCTGGTGTGTGTGTGTGTGTGTGTGTGTGTGTGTGTGTGTGTGTGTGTGTGTGTGTGTGTGTGTGTGTGTTCTTGAAGTTGGATGTTGTTCTCCACTGATACAGGCTGACTTATTCTCCCCTCCCCCTCCCTCTCTTAATTATAGTTCTTTTCTCACTTCGTCCCACTCATATCATGTTTCCTCTCCCCCCCCCCTACAGGAGTACGAGAACCATTTCCTTATGGTTGGTATTGGTATGGCCATCACTGAAGGTATTCTGCTCATCTTCTTCTGTATCATCAGCAGCGTCTTCACATACAAGGTCCGTCAGTCACTAATGCACACTCCTATTATAATGTATTCCTTTCTCTCTCTCTCTCTCTCTCTCTCTCTCTCTCTCTCTCTCTCTCTCTCTCTCTCTCTCTCTCTCTCTCTCTCTCATACCAACCCAATCTATCCATAGTAATAGAAGTATATAATAATAATAATGGTACATAATATTGTCATCAAACTGTATACAGTATATTATTATGCTCTTTCCTCTTCATTCCTCACCTCATGCACACCATTAACCCATAACCTGACTCACCCCCTCCTTCTTCATCTCCTCCCACAGGTTGCAGAAGAGCGTGCCCGCATCAGAAGGAGCATCAGGAGTCTCCACGGGCGCAGTCCTTCCTTCAGGAGGCGTAACGGGCGCTCCTCAGCCCCCTCGACACGCGGCGGGTACGAAGAAGATGACGAAGACGACACTCCCTCTTACCTGAACCCCAACCTAAACCTGAGCGACAGTACCAACAAGCTGCCTTACCCTGGATCCATCACCAGTATTGATAAGATGAACAACTCACAGACACTCAGACAGCCCACCGATGTCTAGGTTGGCATATACACACACACGAAGATGCACGCAGTCCCTCATACACACAAGATGAGCAACTCACTGAGCGCCCACTGATGTCTAGGCAATCCCCCATACATACACACACACACACACGCACAAAACCACACACTCAAGCCACCCTCCCAGGCTCAAACCCACACCTCCATCTCACCCACACTCACACATTAATTCAGTCCATAGAAAACTCACACTTGCACCCACTCACACTCATAAGCAACACTTCGATCGAGACTCACACACTCCCATACCAACCATCATCCCAGGCAATGTGTTTTGTGGGTGATTTCAGGGGCTACTACTACTTATCAATCAAACTGCACCAAGATGTAGGCTTCTACGGAAATTTTGGTGGTCTGGTTATTTTTAACTTATGGGACAGTAACCTCATTTCTCCAACAACCAAAATGTCATTATGTCTGCTGTGTTGTTGGTTATAGGAATAATATCAGTTTTATTTCTTCTAATGGTCGTTTTCCCTCTTATTTGGTTTTCAGTTTGGCTTTTACATCATTATCAGTAGATTTCCTAGGGTAGAATATCAATGAGCCATCTCAATCTCTCTCTCTTTCCCTTTCATTTTCTTTCTCAAGTTCCATATCGTATTTATATCTGAGTGAGTGAACTATGTATACACCGACCGTCACAACATAAATCCATATAATTTATACATACACCCATAACTACTTGAGAGTACACCATACCTCAGTCTGGCAGACCCGTCCTTCATCATCGTTCCACACCTCTAGTATAAAAGTTATTCATTCAATAACAATCACTAGTCTAAAGAAAACTAAAGCTGTCTTGTAGTACACCTTCGTCTTCTAACACGCTGTAAGCAGATTCCTCCCCCCCTCTCTCTGCAATCTTTAAGGCCAGTAAGAAAAGCTAAAGATAACCCAGCAGAGATATACAGACAAATAGAAAAACAGACACATAAAATGAAAACAGACAGGAAAAAACTAACGAACGAACGAAAGAGAGGAAGAGATGAGACCCTCAGTTGATCCTTATCCCAGTGTTTCCATCTATTGTTGTTGTTGTGAGTCTCGTGTGGGGGTCAAAACTCCGCCGTGCAGCCATTGTTTGTGTCGTCGTTGTCGTCATCGTTTGTGAGGCGTGTTGTTGAAGGATGTTGGTTGGTTGGTTGGTTGAGTCAAGGGCACACGAACATTAAACCCCTTATATAATATATATATATTTTTTTTTTTACACTTGTACTAGATTTCCAATTATAGCTAAAACACTTTCCGGTCTCTGCCTCTTTTTTCTTTTCATTAGTTTCCATAGGTATAGTCTGTCTCATTAACCTTCTTCAGTACCATCCTTCCTTCTGCAGTAGCCTCGAGCCTTCCTCCTCAGTAGTCTCTGGAGTGTAATAATGTCCTTCCTTCTCCATTAGTCTCCAGTCTTCATCTTCTTTCCTTCAGAGGTTATCAGCTGTTCATTTTCACCAAAGATCTGATTCACGTCTCCCCTCTTCACAGTCCACTCTCCCTTGAGGTGCTAACTAACACTGTGTGCACGAGAGGGTTTATTTAGGGGACTGTAGTATACATTTGTTGGTACATTAGAGCCTCTTGATTCCTCCAAAGTATGCCAGTAAACAGGACTAGATTAACAAAAATAACGATGGTCTGTTGTAACTTGGAATTTTTAGGAGGAATCAGTTGCTGCCTAACTAATCCCGTGCACCACAAAGAGGGTTCAAGTTGGGAAGGGGAGATTCTCATAATAATTATACTTGTGAATGTGTGTGTACTGAATGTGTGTGTACATAGATATAGCCTATATTTTATTGATGTAAATATTTATATATATACCACACTTTCTTACTTTGTTTATATCATGTTGGTGGCGTGACTGACTGGAGGAGATGCACTGTTTTTTATTTATTTTCATTTTTTTTTTTTTTTTAATCAGTGTCAAGAGAAATGTGTGCCCATCTCATTTTGATTTCAAAGTACAGTTACGGACAGAAGTTCTCCTTAACATAATTTTATAACCTTACCAAAGCAGAGAGAGTACAGTTACGGGAAATAATGTGTACTGTAGTTTTAAGGACCCTGTGATCGTGTATGAAAATTGTAGGCTTCTGATTCCTCCTGACCATGCCACAAAACAAGCTCCTTCCATATAGGTGGTGTTTCGTGGCAATATTTGAAGGGCTCATTTATCTCCAATTTTCTGACTACATCACAGGGTCCCTTAACTACTCAAGAGATTCATTCCAGTAGTTCAAAATCAAAACGAGTAATAAAGAACTTACTGATATTCACGACTGTGCTTTTGGCAACTCGAGGTTTACGAAGATTATTATTAATTATGATCAGCTGCATGGCAACATCAGGCAGCTCTTCCAGGGGCCATGTTTATAATGCATTTTTTTTATTCTCGTGTCAGCAATCTCATGACGTCATAACCTTTAAACCCATGACGTCATATGGCGGGAAAGAGTTGCAGTATGATCATTTATATATGCACACAATCTTTGTAAGTTTTTCGATGTTGCCCACAAATCGTAGTCTCCTCCCATTGTGGAATTAGTTTTTTATATAAATATTTTTATGGTTGATTCGTGACACAGAATGAAACTTTTTAATTAAAGGGATTTTCCGTGAACCCTTTAATATCACTTATAAGTGGTGTCATCTGGTGTTGTTTACAGAGCATATTCCATGCCTGTCAGACGGATACCTACACACACACACACACACACACAGAAAATATCACCTTAATTCTATTGTTTACGTCGTTCGGGGGAAAGTCGTGAAAACCTCCCATCCGTGGCGATTTATTGAAGTGGAGAGAGAGTGCATTTAAGCTGGGGGTTGGTTTGTATTGACTGCTCCAAACCATGCTACATCAACAACAGATTCCCTACACGCATAGACAAGTCATCTGCTTATTTTTAATTTGTATGTTTATTTATTATCATTATTAATATTTTTTTTTTTTTTTTTTTTGTGAGGGGCATAGTCTGGAGGAACCAGTTAACTTTCCAATTCAGTCCCCCAAAAGCAAATGACCCCCAAATATAATTCATAAGGTGTTCCTGGTGCGCTCCCCCCCCCTCTTCCCCCACTTCTCCCCCCATTGTCTAACTAGCTGGTAGACGAAAGGATATATTACCATACATTGTAATATAACTTCTCGTCTACCATTATCGGTTTTCTTGGCCTTGTCGACGTTCACACCAGAATCACCTCTCCTCCAGACTCTACCTAATAACTCCCACAACCCCGTCACCATTATCTTCAAAGGGTCAAGGTGAAGTGTGTTAGATAAGGAGTCACAGCTAGGCAGGGTATGTATGTATGTATGTACCTTAATGTGTGTGTGTGTGTGTGTGTGTGTTTGAATAATGTGTTAATTAGAGATAAAGGATGCCTCTGAAATTGTATTGTAGGATATCTGTGTGTGTTTAAGGATGGATTTAAATTTATTGATTGAAGGATTTCTTTATGTGTCTACAAGGTTTTTTAACGCGTTTGAAGGATATCTTACGAACTGAGCATTTAATTGAAGGATGTTGTTTTAACCCTGTATTTGTGAATGGATGTATTGACGTGTTTGAAGGAAGCAATATACTTTATAATTATTATGTCATACACAGTTCATGATCTATAGTTTGGGTGAACCTGTTTACTCCAGTTCGCCAACCACATAGTTATAATTATTATTTATGCTCTTTGATACACGTTCAAGTGTGTGTGTGTGTGTGTGTGTGTGTGTGTGTATGTGTGTATGTTATGCTCAGCGGGATACTCTTTATTAATATATATGTTTGTACGACTACATCTCCGTTCGTTTTATAATAAAGACATATTAAAACCATTTTATGTTTCCATGATATTACCCACCCATAGATATAAATATTTACTAACTTATTATGAAGCTATAGAAGATCAATGTTTATACTAATAATGCAGAGGTGTCATTTCCTCTTCGTGCCAAAAAATAAAAATAAATAAAAACACAATAAAAATAATTAACAGTTACTCAGTTCTCGTTGTTAGTTCCTATTGTATTACTCGTAGATAAAAAAATTCTGTCGTGTTGATATTGATGTCAAATTCGCCTACAATAGATCAAGGATGGATGGAAAGGCAAAGGAAGTGTGGGCGGAGACTACTGCTGCTCCATCCACGTCACATCCACCACCACCACTATAGTTCTTGTGAAGCTCCTCCTGCCTTCCTTCCAGTTAGACTTTCTCTTTTATCAACCAACTTCACCTTCTTGGATGTGGTTTACGATTTATTGTCTCTCTGGTTTGCTCGGGGCCCCTAGTTACTAATACATAAATAGTAGGCTAAGCTTCACTCACTCAAAAGTTTCAGCAACAGAAGAAACCATAAAATAATATACTGCAGATGTAATTTATACTGACTACCATGGCGTAATATTCACATTCACAAACATGGCTTCTAGATCCTTATTTGTTCGTTTATAAATGCATATCAGATAATAATGTATAGTTTAATCATTTATAGAGTCATAAGGTTATAGGGTATAATTTAAAAACTCTAGTAGTTATCGTGCGTCAACGAGTATATTCATTCATACTGTTAATGTCATGCAAATCCATAGGGTGAGATCCAACGTCATTATCAGATATCCAAGTATCAGCCCAACTAATACCCGTCCAGTCGCAAAACAATGTCAGGCAGTCCTTAAGGGGGTGCGGGAATAGGGGGACAGGCTTTTGGGGGGCGTTTAGGGGGGTGCGGGGGGTTTAGGAGGGGCCGGGTTTTTTTTGGGGTGTGTGTGGGAGTAGGGGGACAGGCTTTCTACCCACCCCAAGCCTGCATGTCCCCCTATTCCCGCACCCCTCCCCCCCAGTCCCCCCCCCAAGCCTGTCCCCTACTCCCGCACCCCCTTAATTAATATCCTTTGAATCAGCTAATGTCGGGAAGCATAGTATGTCTGGCAGATGTAGACTTTTTTGGTGATGGTGGAATGTCTACTGTGCTACCTACACTAAATATATATAAGCAACCTTGGACTCTTGGAGACCTTCAACTGAGTGCCTGGGGTGAGGAGAGAGTACAGTAGTGAGTCAAGTACCAACCATTTCCCTCATTGTTATTTGTTCTTGGTAGTGTGAATAATACTTAGTCACATTAATATTGTAGATTGATTTTGTATTCATGACCTTGAGTGTTCTGTTGTCATTCTTTGTTTTCCATAATTTCATTGCTTGTCCTGATATTGGTTCGATTATATAATTATTGATGGTCTTGATATTGGTTCAAAGATAAATTGTCCTAATATTGGTTCGAATATTGCTTGTCCTAATATTTTTGAGTCAGTGTACAGTCGTAGTCGAGTGAGTTTATAATAATTGTAAGTACCCAAAGGAAGAAGAAAAAAAATAAATAAAAAGATTCTTGTGACAATTTCTGACTGAAACTGGATGGATGGATGGATGAATATACAGGTATATGGATGTTGGTTTAATGTCAATCGTCTACAATGATAATTAATGTATGGATGGATGGATATATATGGATGTTGGTTTAATGTCAATCGTCTACAATGATAATTAATGTATGGATGGATGGATGGATATATTATATAGATGTTGGTTTAATGTCAATCGTCTATAATGATCATTAAGGTAGTACAGAAGGGATAGTTTCCATGTAATTAAGGTCAAAGGAAGGCGCTACCCCTCACAACTGGTTTACTGTGGTTTTGTTGACTGAAGTGTGAATATACTTTTAGGAGTGTGGATAAACACTACCAGGTATTTATGTTGATGTTTTTCTTTGTTTTTTAAAGGAGAATCTGTGATTGGGGAGGAACCAGATATATAATGCCAATAACTAAATATGTACAGTTCCTAGAGGAGGTCTTATTGTGAATTAGTGGTGCACGGTCTGACGCTTTATTTTCTCACATTGATAACATGATTACTTTGAACTGAAACTGACAGATCTGCTAGGAGATATTTTATGAAGTAATCAGAGTGTTAGATTAGTGTGCCAAACATTTTCAACTTAACTTCAAAGAACAACAATAGACTGCATGTACTTTTACTCAATTTCCACTTGGGGAGGAATTGCTATAATATTTGAATGTATAGATAGACGAACGTAGACCTAAATAGTATATTGAGTTTAAATTTATACACATTACCTATATATCTTTTTATTGTTTGTTAAAAGCTTTATATATATTTTTCTTGAAATAAACATTGCGTTTTGCAAAAAGATTATTTACTTGTTTATTACCATTTATTTACATGCCTTGTTCTCTTCATGGCTCTCAATATGATATGTTCATGATTCTATGATATCCTCATGGCTCTTTATACAATATGTTCATGACCCTCTATGTCTATGATTTCCTCATGGCCAATACTTCGTCCTCTTCATGGCCCTCTATACGATATGTTCATGGCCCTCTATGATTTCCTCACGACCAATACTTCGTCTTCTTCATGGCCCTCTATATGATATGTTCATGGCCCTCTATGATTTCCTCACGGCCAATATTTCGTCCTCTTCATGGCCCTCTATCTGATTTGTTCATGGCCCTCTATGATTTCCTTATGGCCAATACTTCGTCCTCTTCATGGCCCTCTATACGATATGTTCATGGCCCTCTATGATTTCCTCATGGCCAATACTTCGTCTTCTTCATGGCCCTCTATATGATTTGTTCATGGCCCTCTATGATATCCTCATGGCCCTCTATATGATATGTTCATGGCCCTCTATGATATCCTCATGGCCCTCTATATGATATGTTCATGGCCCTCTATGATATCCTCATGGCCCTCTATATGATATGTTCATGGCTCTCTATGATTTCCTCATGGCCAATACTTCGTCTTCTTCATGGTTTACGATTTATTCATGGTCCCTCTGTGTTGCTAATGGTCCTGTACACCTCGTTCCATCCTACTCCGATTTCTTCTTCATTTGATCACCGTTGGAGAAAACCTTACGTACTGTGGCCGCGACAACACAACGCATAACGTAGAGGACGACCCAGAACACCACTACCAGAATACCAACCACATCCAACATGAGAAACTCGACCCACGACAGGTTGGCAGCGGGACACCTGAGTTGTGGCGCCCCCTGGTGACGAATGACATACTCGGTCCAGAAGACGGCCCGCTCCATGGGTGTTGTGATCTGATCCCGTAATGTCAAAGACGCCTTCTTGATGTTCTCACGGTACCTGTGTGGAGGGAGAAGATGCAGGTTACTCTCCTCTTTCTCTCTCATCATCATAATAATAATAACAAATAAATATACTAATATGAACAATACTAATATGACTACTACTACTACTGCTACAAATAATAATAATAATAATAATTATAAAAATAATAGTAATAATAATAACAAACAACAATACTAATATGACTACTACTACTACTACTACTACTACTACTACTACTACTACTACTACTACTACTACTACTACTACTACTACTACTACTAATAATAATAATAATAATAATAATAATAATAATAACAATAATAATAATAACAAAAATAATAATAATAATAACAATAATAATATAATAATAATAATAAAAATTATGACAATAATAATAATAATAATAACAATAATAATAATAACAACAGCTTGGTGTTAATAAATGGTGGTGGGCTGGTCTATCAGAGTGAGGGGCTGGGCACTCTCTACCTCCCATAGCCTTTTCTATCTTTCCCTCACACTAACTTCTTTTCTTCTATCTGGGCTGCTAATTCCTTTGGACTGTGCCGGGGGATGGACCACATTAATGTGTTTAATAAGAAATCTGTTTCCTGGCATGGTCTGGGGTGATCAGGGAGCCAGCACTACGGAGAAGGAACTCTGACTTAAAACCTCCGCTGCCTTGCGGTAATATCCAGTCATGGAAATGGCTTCAGGAGTAATCCTCGAGGAAAAATCCGGAGTCAGAGCCCCTAAGGCAGCTCGAGGTTGACTTCAATTTCATTCTGGCAGCTCCTGCGACTGTGTTGATGACAAACTGCAGCAGCCCTGCTGTTCCTATGGATCCGTCAGCGAGGTGGAGAGGGGGGACAAGTTGTATGGGCAACAGCCTGTCCTCCATATCACAATGCCCAGGCTTACATCCATCCACGCATTCACCTACACCTTCGCGGTGCCAAGAGTTGCTTCCGATGGTGGGAGAGATCTTCGAGTCTCATTGGACAGCTACCGCCAGCCTCAAGCTGGGCAGTCCCCAGCCAGTAAGGGGTTTTCCCACCACAGTCTCTTTTCTTCATTGGGTGCATGGGGATTAGGAAAACATCCAACAAGCAGATTGTCAACTATCACACCAGGCAACAACTAAAGAAAAATTTCAAGTAAGGGACCAGATCTAAAACTGGGATCTTGGATTGTCCAGACAAAGATGCCTGGCTTATCTGAAGACCTCCAAGATATCAGTGATGCCAGGAAATCAGCTGTCATTATTGACGAGCTCAAGAGACTGAATATCGACATTGTCACTCTACAGGAAACACGTCTAGCCAATGCAGGCACACTAAAGGAGAGGGACTACACACTCCTCTGGCAAGGGAAGAGCTCTGATGGGCCCAGAGAGCATGAGGTAGGCTTTGCAGTAAAGAACAGCTTGCTGAGTATGGAAGAACCAGGCAGCAGTGGCTTGCCGCGATTCCTACCTCTCCACCTTAATACCACCAAAAGCCCTTTCACCCTTGTCAGTGTGTACTCCCCAATGCTCTCCTCCACTCTGGATGCCAAGGATGAGTTCTGCGAGAACTTCGCATCTACCATCAGGAACATCCCAACTAATGAGCAACTTGTTTTCCTGGCCGACTTCAATGCCAGAGTGGGTGTAGACAACGACTCGTGGCCCTCTTGCCTTGGTTTGTTTGGAGTGGGGAACTGAAAGAGAATGGACAGCGACTGCTCGAGCTTTGTGTCTTTCACAATCTGTGCATCTCCAACTCCTTCAAAACTAAACCTCAACACAAGGTCTCCTGGAGACATCCGCACTCAAAGCACTGGCACCAACTGGATCTGATCCTGGTCAGGCATGCCACCATCAAGTACGTTTTCCACACATGCACTTTCCATAGCGCTAATTGTGACCTCGCAGCCGACCGCTCCAGCTGGAGAAACACGCTACACAAGCAGCTGCAGATTGGCGAAGAGAGGTTGACAGTGGGAGCAGCCGAGACGTGAGCCCGCAGAAAGGAAACAACAGCCAACAGACCAAAGTCAACACACAGATGTGACCTATGCGATCGAGACTGCCACTCTCGCTTTGGTCTCTACAGCCACAAGAAGCGCTGCTCAAGCTGAGCAGACGATCTGGTCAGCCATGACCAATGGAGGCCCTATCATAATAACAGCATAATGAACACAACTACCAACTTTGGATTTGAGGTGATTTTTGTTATTTCGTTGATAAGCTTGTCGACAGTGATGTCTTCCCATATTATCATGTCCCCGAAGCCCGACACCTTGATAAACATGGCATTCTTGGGTTGGTCAGCATAGATGGGGATGGCCAGCATGGGCATGGCGTGGTACACTGTCTCCTGTACACTGAGTAGACCGCTGTGTGAGATGAACACCTTTACCTTCTCGTGCCCTGGAAAAAGAGAATACGAAGAGTGATCTTAAATAAGATAAAAAAGATAAAACATTAATCAACAAAATATTATTAATAGATAATTTAACAAATTAAATTATAAATAAATCATAAAATCACAAAGAGTCGTGTTCCTAAACTTAGTAAAATATATCTTGTGAATAATTTAATTTTGATCTGGACTGAACAGTTCAGTACTGTAGGATTATCAACAAACATGCAATCACTATTTGAGGAAACTTTGAAGTACTCACCCAGAATGTCCTGCTGAGGAAGCCACTTCCTTATGAGTACGTTGTCTGGCACGCCTTCCAGTTCCTCATCGTACTTCCAGATGACCCGGTGTGGCAGGCGACGGAAGGCCTCCAGGAATGCATCACGGTACTGGATGGGCATGGAGCTCCCACGTGTGAATGAACCAAGACTGAAGTAGATGACACCTTCTGGACCAGCACCTGATATCCACTCCTCAATGTCCTAAAATATAAATCTTGAGGTGTTTCAAGAGTTTAAGTACCTTGTAGTTGTAATGGCCGGACCTGAGAATTAAAGGCGGAATTTGAAAGCTTTGCCAGTGGAGTACTTCTTTGGCTTACCCGGTAGACTTACCGCCTGAGATATCTCTGGTCCGGGGTTCGATTCCCCGTGGGTACGACTAGAATTTAAATGGATCAATTTCTGGGTCTGACTTACTTGGTTGACTTTATTCTTCCTTGCTTGATTGATTTGGATTATTACATAGTAATGTTGGATAAAAGAGGAAAGTATGGGGAAAAAATGGAAAGCAGAGTAACCCAATTAAGGGAAGAAGGTATCATGTGTTAAAGTACAGTGACAGCTTGAGGACTGCATGAAGGAGTGTTTGTGTCCACAGTGACATAAGGTTGTGAAACTTTGGAGTGGCATGAATAGATGTAAGTCACTCCCAATGACTACAAGAGAATGTTTGGTGACAATGTGTTAGCGTCTGACCTGGGGGAGGGGGTTGGCTGGGCGGCAGTGGGAGGCGGCAATCTCCACTTGTGACGGAAGGAGAGGTACAGTTGTGTCGATGGCGAAGTGAGTGTTCATGAGCGTCAGACTCTGGTTCCTCTCCAACTCCAGCAGAGGCGGCAGGTCCGGGAACTGGGCCGTGATCTGTACACAAACATGGGTTAATATTGTCTTGTGAAGAAGCCCATATGATTATGTTTGGAAGTGGAGCTAGAGCTACACAAACATGGGTTAATATTGTGAAGTAGCCTATATAATTATGTCTGGAAGTGGAGCTAGGGCTACACAAACATGGGTCCACTTCCAAACATGGGTTAATATTGTCTTGTGAAGTAGTCCATATGATTATGTCTGGAAGAGGAGCTTGGCTACAGAGGCATCGAAACTGGACCCAAAGCACAATGCCTTAGTCTAGAACTGATACGGCAGAAAAAAACATTTACCCCCAAATTCGAGTGAGCTACATGGCCAAAGTTTATTTTATACACTCAGCTCCGCAGACTCAACTACATCCTTAACCCAATATATTTTATTTTCGAAGGAGATACAACTAGTACCTGAAGGGCCGATTAAAAAGAAAAGAATTAAAAAAAAAAAAAAAAAAGACAGTCACTCAGTGAAAGGTTTCTGGTCTGACCTCCTTCTGAATGAGTGGCACAACGGTCCAGTGCCTCCAAATGAATCCCCTCATGACCCCAGCCAAGGCGTTTTGGAAGCGTTGCCAGGCAGACGGGCGGTTGGATGTGAGGACTCGGCCGACTACTGTGTAGGCTGGGTTTAATGGATTACCCAACATGGCGCTCTGACGGGCATCCAACCCACTGGTGGCGATGGTGATGAAGGGCATCTCGTGCACGAAGGGGTATACAGCCTGTAGGTGTACATAGGCTAAACACACTTACATGGACATACTATACATGCATGAATACATACCGTACACACATAAATGAGACACACTATGTATAACCAAAGGAGGAATATGAAGTGACATCACGAGTAAGCAATCATGTAAAATATCAGTGAAGTGAGATTATAGGTAAGAACTCATACATACATACATATATACATTACTTGCAACATGACTTTACACTGGAGAAAATATACCGGATCTCTCAATAATTTATTGGTCTTTTTAGGTAAATAAAATGCAATCCAATACAAATAACACCTAAAATTTACTCAACCAGGTTATTAACTGCAAATTATAAACATTAGAATGTACTATACTTATATTTTGTCCAGGATAAAGACACGAACTTTAGATAATGACATCGGTGAACTACGTACCTCGTTAAACATATGATTCAAAATGATGAGGTCGAAGTCCTTCCTTCTGTCGTAGAGCTTCTTCACTTCGGGCACTTTGTATATATCCCTGGCAATCGCTGGTAGGGTCTTGGTGAAAAAGTCAGAGTGTCCCATGGAGGTCCTAGACATGAACATGTTTTGGTTCTCTTCCTTGAAGTGTGGGAGGTTGTGGTTGATTTCCAGGACGTTGCGGTGTTTGGAAGACTTGGGATGGTTCACCAGCATCACCACCTGCCTCAGAAAATGGATTGATTGATTGACTGATTGAGAATGACAGAAGTTAAGATCCGTTCTTAGCATGGAAGACCCTGTAGGTACTGTAGGACAAAGGAAAAGGTGATAAGTAGATGTTGGGTCAACAAACACGAAGGAAATCTGCGTCAGGAAACACACCTTCAGATGTGTTCCTGATATCACAATGCTTTTAGGAACCATCCAGTGTTTTCATCACTTCATAATAATTATCCTCGTCCTTTTAATTACCAATCCAAATACCACGTGACTTCTGCTGTTGTACAGGCATACAACAAAGGAGAAGGCCAGAGCATGCTGACCAACTCCCAGACACTCAACAAACACTCTTCTCACAGACCTCACACAAAGAATTTATGATGGCACCAACTCAGATAGACCCCCACACAGAACACTCCTAGTCACACTGGACATTAGTAAAGCATTTGATGCCATCCCCCGCCACAACCTCACAAACAAAATACACAACACAAATATGCACAACAATACAAAAAGATGGCTAACCAGCTTCTTAGGAGGAAGAATAGCCCATGTTACACATGCTGGTCAATCATCTAACATAAAAAGCTTCACCAACGGCGTCCCCCAAGGCTCAGTACTCTCACCCAGCCTTTTCAACTTATACATGCACGACCTACCAACACCCCAGACACCACAAATACAAGTAGCCTCCTACGCAGACGACATAACACTCACATGTACACACAGAAATGCAGACACAGCCACTCACATCCTCCAACCCTACCTCAACACACTCAATGCCTGGTTCATCACAAACAGACTTAAAATAGCACCGACCAAGTCAACAGCCACCCTTCTCACCAACTAGAATGCAGAACACCGCTACACACCACACCTCACCATAAACAACACACCTATACCACACACACACACACCCAAAATACTTGGCATAACATACAACACATCCATGACATTCAAACAACACATCACAACCATCAAAAACAAATGCATGCAAAGACTTAAGGCCCTCAGATCACTTACCAGCACAACATTTGGACACACCAAAGAAACCACAACTACAGTGTACAAACAATATATCCGATCAGTGATGGATTATGCAAGCCCCGCCTGGGCCTCAAACCTCACTGAGACTCATCTCAACACCCTACAGACCATACAAAACAGAGCCCTAAGAACAATCACAGGCTGCACAGCTACCACACCCACAGACCACTTACACCATGAAACCAAAATCCTCAAGATTAAGGACCACCTTGACATGAGAGGCACACAAATATTTGCCGCAGCCTCCAGAAATCTACGCCACCCACTACACTACATGGCAAAACACCCAGAGATGCCAAGAAACATCAAAACAACCCCCAGTACACGATACCATACACAAATACTATCATCTCTTACACCCTGCCCACCCCAAACCAGCCTCCAAAAACACATCCACACTCAAATCACCCACCAATCCATCAAAAAACTTAAAAACAACACTCTGCTGCATGCACGACCCCCTGACATCCACCCATCAGAATCCTCCCTTCCCCACGAAGACAGAGTCCACCTGGCCAGGTTGAGAAGCGGCCACCATCCGGCTCTTCTGACATATCAAAAGAAACTAGATAGTGTCATCACAGATACCTGCCCAGGATGCAACACAGCACCCCATTCTATTAAACACATCATGGAAGACTGCAACGAACACAACGACACTCGCCAACAACATAAGATACACTCACTGAGGGCACTGTGGGAAAGCCCGGTTCAAGCCATAGCCTTCCTCAAGAGCTCGGGGCTGTTCGGCCAGACAGCTTGAGGAACTTCAACAACAACAACAACTCCCAGACAGTTTTATCCTTGCTAACAATAAACTTTATAAATTTGTACAAAAATATTAACTGAACCATTTCCCAGCCAGTATGTATAAACACTACAACAACTGCCCAGGGGCGTTGATATTATTCTCTGTGAATATTAGCCATCCTCCACAGGGCTAGAATAAAGATTGTTGTAGGTTCTGGTCTCTTTCTAGTGGATTTGACGAGATCTGCCCACATGGATCCAGGTGAGGTGTACTGCAACCAGACTCTCTCTTTTTTTCCCCACTGCTGTGTGGACCGCCAGTACACGGGGGTGCATTATCCCTTTGCATTCAGCAGTCTAAACTCCCTCCCTCTTATGGGTCCTTCAGGGCTGGTCTCATGGAAGGTGCGGCCCCACTTGTACCTCTTGTGGTAACGTGGACTGCCACAACACTGGCAGTGGGATCAAAGACCTTCCCCTCAATCTCCCTGGCGGTTGGAGGCCCCCATACTCCCTGGTCCAGTAAGCTCTGGTCCCATTTCCCTGGGATTTGCTTCGGTAGCCCAGGCATATAGAGCCAGCCTTTCATATATTTGAATTTGTTTTTTCACTGCGACCACAGCATACAGGGGGTCTATGGGGCAGGAGGCCATTCTGTCCCGGTAAAATATCACCAACAACAACAACAACCCACCAAGTCTACAGTCACCCTTCTCACCAACCACAACACCGAACACCACTACACACCACACCTCACCATAAACAACACACCAATACCACACACACACAAAATACTTGGCATAACATACAACACATCTATGACATTCAAACAACACATAACAACCATAAAAAACAAATGCATGCAAAGGCATGCACAACATTGCCAGCACAACATTTGGACACAACAAAGAAACCACAACCACAGTGTACAAACAATATATCCGATCGGTGATTGATTATATGCAAGCCCCTCCTGGGTCTCAAACCTCACTGAGACTCATCTCAACACCCTACAGACCAAATAAAATATAGCCCTAAGGACAATCACAGGCTGCACAGCTACCACACCTACAGACCACTTATACCATGAAACCAAAATCCTCAAGATTAAGGACCACCTTGACATGAGAGGCACACAAACACTTGCTGCAGCCTCCAGAAACCTACGCCACCCACTACACTACATGGCAAAACACCCCGAGAAGCCAAGAAACATCAAATCAACACCAAGTACACGATACCATACACAAATACTATCATCTCTTACACCCTGCCCACCCCAAACCAGTCTCCAAAAACACATCCACACTCAAATCACCCACTAATCCATAAAAAAACTTAAGAACAACACCCTGATGCATGCACGATCCCCTGAAATCCATCCATCAGAATCCTCCCTTCCCCGTGAGGACAGAGTCCACCTGGCCAGGCTGCAAAGCCCTTTTGATATATAAAAAGAAACTAGATGGAGCCATCGCAGATACCTGCCCAGGATGCAACACAGCACCCCATTCAATTAAACACATTATGGAAGACTGCAACGCCTACAACGACACTCGCAAACAACACAAGATACACTCACTGAAGGCATTAATGTGGGAAAGCCCGGTTCAAGCCATAGCCTTCCTCAAGAGCTCGGGGCTGCTCGGTCAGACAGCTTGAGGAACTTCAACAACAACAACAACAACTACAACATCAACACTGACTGATAACCAACCTTGTGTCCTCGGTCAGCCAGAGCCTCGGCCAAGGGCATGAAGATGTTCTTGTGACTCTTGGACGACACCGGCAGCAGCATCAGGATTTTGTACGATTTTTCAGGCGGCGGCTGCTGCATCCACTCCCCCGTTACTACCGCCAGCCCCGTCACCATCACACACAACAACAATAACAATGACGACGACGACAATCCCAGCAGGCGTTTCATCATCTTGAGTGTTGTAAGATACTTTGACCGTGTGCCCTCTCTCTCTCTCTCCTGGATGAATAAGTAGGAAAGAGAGTGAGTGCCTGTGGTGTGTGTGTGTGTGTGTAATGCTGACTGAGAGAAAACACAACAAACAAATACATAACTTATTGTTAATTATTTAAGTTTGAAGGCTTCTTTCCACTTACACTATATTTTTAAAGGACCTTATTATCGTGTATGGGAATTGGAGGCTTCTGAGCCCGTACAATCGAAAATATTTAGTTCTCATACATGCACTTAGCAGACGATATTTTCAAGAGTTGCACTTAAGCTTGGACAAAATACTCAAGAGTACACTCAATATCATGGAAGTGGAATTAGCAGACGACAAAAGTTAAGATATATCCATGAGGTTACTTAAGTGTTGCACAGAGGACGATGCCTAGTCCGGTGCTGTTGGAAAAGCATTACTAGACGACATCTGCGTTTACTAACAAATCTAAACAAGAGTAACAGACTAACAGCGAAAGTAGTGAAGATGGCAGAAAGGAGAATAAGGCGACGAAAGGTTTACCGTCAACGAAAGGACATTTTGAACATGTATGATGATGCAGAATTAGTGAAAAGATACAAATTGAGCCGTGCTAGAATATTGTTAGTGACTGACTTTGTGCAAGTATATTCGATTGTACGGGCCCTGAATCCACCTGACTATGCCACGAAACAAGCTCCTTCTATGTAGGTGGTGTTTCGTAGCAATATTTGAAGGACTCCTTTTCCTCCAATTTTCTCACTACATCACTGAGTCCCTTAAGTGAAGTTTGTATTCATGCCAAGACATTCATACGAACAGACAGACAATTAGACACAGATAAATATATAACAAGAAATTATAAATATAGAAAGAAATAGATTAAATTAGATGAACACTGAGGTATATACAAAATTAATCACCTACTCGCTTCTTCCCTTTGAAGACTCTTTCCTTGATCAATATCTCTGAAGGACTGTGTAACGGCATCAAAGGTTAACTTTTTTAGTTCATTAAACAAGATAACGCTAGTTTATCAATCATCCGCCATTGACTTGTGATAACACAGAATAATATTGACGTCATAATATCTTTTCTTCATTTATGCCACCTAATTTCTCCTTACTGCTTGTTGTGAATCAATTTATTTCTCTGTCGAATATTTATTCCCTTTCTGGTAATGAAGAACTACTACTATGTAATTATAAAGTTATACCTTTTACAAAATTATATAAGTGTGTATCGGTGAATAGTGATGGCTATGAGCTGCAGACTGACAAAGATAATGGTGGTTTGTTGTTGTTGGAGGAATTAGTTGCTTCATGCAGATATACCATCACTGTAGTATCCCCTTAATTAAGAATCTATTCGAAGACTTTAACTAGACAAGAGATTAGATTGGGCAATGGTTGGAGGGTTGGGAGCGCTCACCTTTCTTCGGAATAGTTTGGATCAGAGTAAACTTTCAACAAAAAGGATGTGCAGTATTAGATGACATACAAACACCGTAAGCTGCATGCCACGTATCAAGGTCAAAGAGACAGCTGATTATGCACAGACACAATGCAGTCTGCCTCGAATACCCAGAGACTAATTAAAGAGCTCCGCCGGTCAATACCCCTGTTAGTACCATTGAGTTAGTCTATTTCCTGGTATATTTAGGAGGGATCAGTTGCCTTCCAATTTACCAACAAGAGAATCTCCCCTTAAGTTGACTGTTCAAAAATTTAGTAAGTAAGGGCCTGTATACATGCATGAATCGTGACTGTATATGACTTTAATTAATAAAATACCCTACTCCTATCATAACACTTTCTTCATTCACCGTCACCATTGCTCAGTTTGTCGTTACTGTTGACTATTACAACCAGACAACTTATTTTGTTACGATAATTGAGGGAAGCCCACATGCACATTGTGGAGTCTCTATATCACCAACAAGGAATGATTCATCAGACACGCTGGAATCTAAATTGGTCTTTTCAGCTGAAATATGTTGTTTCATGTCAGTCTAAATAACTCTTGAGTTGTGCCATTAGACCATGAAAGGATTAATGGAAATTGAAAAATGTGTTCTTTAACGAATAAATCCATACAGACCATGAGGTTACTATTACAAATGGAGCCGCTTCCCCTTCCAACAAGGGTTCTGCAGATTGATTGGTGATTGAAGATGAGAATTAAAAGACCGCCCTACGTCAGAAAGACGCTGTACATACGATAGGAAGAGGGTGAAAGTGATAGGGAGATGGGAGAGTAAGCACGAAGGAAATAGAAGGAAAGGAGGGACAGTTGAATAATGGTAAGGGCGTGCCTTGAGTCCGAAGGGGCGATATAACAGACAATACATCCTGTGAGGATTTCACATAATAACCCCTTCCCGTCTGTAATGAATTTCAACTGTGGGAGGAACTATATAGTTAATACAATGCTCTCATCGTGACCAGGATTCGAATCTGCAAATACATCTCTTACCTCTTAGACCCGGCACACTTAGCGCTTTGTGGTCGCTACGCTAAGACCACACGCACTAATCTTGTCATGCTGGGGTGGGATCAGCGCCGCCGCTTCTGTAGGCTGTACTGGGCAAAGCTGAGAGATATAGTTGTTGGGCTCCTCACCTCCCACCTGGGGGGTGCATGAGTGATTCTGTGATATCGGCCAAAGGGCAAACTCAAGGTCAAGAAGGGGCTATGCTGTCATTTGACTTCAGGCTGTCCATCAGTGTTTGTCTCCCGCTCTCTTTTCTATGGCTGCGTGGCAAGCAAAGTGTCAAATTTGGTGGTAAGAGCGTGAGTGTGCTATAGATAGACCCTTGGCTTGGAAAATGCCTAATATATGTTGCGTCGATTATTGCAAATATAGATCCAGAGGACAGTACCAAGAGAGATTTGGAAAGAAAATAATATAACACTATATTCATTGCCAAAATTTGAAGACAGAAATATATTGACATTAAAAAAATGTACAGGAGGGCAGATAATGTTTAACGTATGGGGTAGCCAAATTGGGAATTATGCAGTTTTACAATATATTATGCACATATGTCAACAGACTCCCTGGCAAATGTTTTTGTTTGCTCTCCAATGTCTCCCTCACTCTCTCGTTTTTTTGGATGACCAGTGACGCGATGCAAAGGGTAGTAAGCTCTTCCCCATGAAATTGATACCTATAGTGGGGGGGTTATTGTCTTTCGGCTTTGGTAGCGGGGACGTGAAGGCGAAGAAAACCTACAATGGTAGACAAAAGATTTATTACCATACAGTTTCGGCGACGACTGTCGCCCTCTTCAGTGGCGACCACAGAGTGCCCGTGTGTTCCAGCACTCCCAGGCCATAGCCACAGTCCACATATTCATCCTGTCCTCTCATCCTCTCATTTTGTTGATATTAGAGGAATTAGGATCTTAGCCTTCGAGGATCTAATGTATGTACTAGATTATGGAGTACCTCTCGTTGTTGGGAATATAGGCCAAGTGTAATTAGTCTTTCCCAGTATAATACTTTTCATCCCACATACTTGTTTGGTCTATGACCTTTGGACTGGCTCAAGGGTTTGAATGTCCTTAGCCTGGTGTGTTCGTGACATCTTTTTGTGTTTTCATTCTTTGATACTGTTATGGTAATGAGTTTATGGTCTGATAGTGTTATTTTTTGGCTTTGTACAAATAAATTATTTCCTGGCAGTTTGTGAATAACAAGTAAAAAATGAAAGTCAGCCCCCCTCAGCACACCATCATGTAGTATTATTGCTTGGTCTTATTCCTTTCGGCTCCCTTTCTCAATGGTCCCTGCTGGCCATGTCATGATGGAAAAATTGAAGTCTCCCTTATATATTATGTCAGTACTGTGAGGAGTAGTGTAACAACCCTACTATTGTTCGCCCCGCCAAACTATCAGCCGGGCTTCAGGTGGTTGGCTCGACCCTTACCCAGTTCTCACCGGCCTTCTTCAGGAAACAAACCGGGCTTCAACCGAGCTTGCTTGCTTGCTTGTTGGCCGACCTGACATAGTGGCCCCAGGTTCTCTTCCTAGTCAGTTTCACCACACAGTGAGGTCTGATCACTTCTCCTGGCGCTGGGCAATAACCGAGTTGTCTACCACTCCCAAGTGTCTTCTCTATTCTTTCGGAGTTTTGGTTATTGTTGGGTTTCGTGTATTGTCATTATTAGGGTTTGTTAGGGCATTATATATTACGTGTAATTTTCTCTTTGCGTTTTACTGGAGTAATTCTATCTTAGACGTTATGTTAACTTTGTATTATATTTTCGTAGGTTAAGACTAGGTTTTTCATCACCTGTTTTGTAGGCTGATGTGGTAATCAGTTTCTAAACCTCTAGACCTCTACTACACCGGTCATTACAGGTAGTAATTTAGTTTTACACTTTACTTTTGTGGTGATCTTCCTAAAGTTATGTTTATCGCCGATAGATGTTTGTGATGATCTGAGAGTTCTTTATGTATAGTGATAACACCTCTGCTTGACCATTGGAGTATGGTAGTAGGATTACAGTAACTGATGCCACAACATTTCTGACATATGTTATAGTGCCTCCATGTTCTTTCTCTTTTTCCCTCCTCCTATTTCCTTTGCACTCGCATTCTCATATATTTTTGCCATCTATCTATAGCTCTGACGCCTCGTTCCCTCCGGGAACTTCCCCAAAGTGGGTGGCCATGGCAGAAGTGCCTCCAGGTTTCCCTGTTCTAAAACTCTCTCCTTACTTGGTCAAACCCTACTCTGCCCCTAACGTTTCTCTTCCTTACATACTCTTCCACTCTGTTCTGCCAATTAACCTGAGGTCTGCCTCTCACACCAAGTGCCACAACTTCACTACCATACACCTTCTTTACAAACTCCTCACCTTGCATTCTCTCCACATATCCAAACCACCTCAATGTATTACACTGTCTTCTCACTCATACCACATCTCTCATTACTTTCTCCATCCACCTGTTAAGTCCACATGCTCCGCTCAAGTAACTCATTTCCACTGCACCTATTCTAAACTGATCAGCCCTATTTTTGCCATATCCAGCTTTTATTAAATTTACCGTACCTTGTTCATAGTTTCCAAAACTGTTCAATTAAATATCCCTCCTTTCCTTATGATTTAAAATTTGAATGATTTTCCAGTCAATTGCCAGAAAAATTTTGCCTCATAAATCTTCCAGTTATTAATAAATCAAAATTAAATTCTAACTCAATAACTGTACAATACTGTTTTTTACATTAAAATTTTCACTGAACATCAGGGGTGCAGAGTTAGATGTTTTTTGGCCGGAGTAGGAGTCGGTAAAAATATATCCGACTCCTTTGTGATCAGTTCTCGTGTAAGGTACTTGGTGTAAAATAGGCTAGTGTCGTTAAATTTCCCTTAATTTGTGGAAATAACAACATTTATGGAAGCTGTTGTGCAAAATTTTTGTGGAAATATTGATTCTAGTCATGTAACTTAGACTTATTATTATTATTTTACTTCATAATGTTTCAAATGAATTACCCGGTAGATCACCGATTTATATTATATAAATATCAAACGATGTCAGTGAAAGGTACATGATACCACATCATGTATTATACAATATTATATGAACTAATGGTTGGCCCAGTACTGTACTGGTGAGGGGGAGGGGCCATGAACTAAACATTTCAAGGAGTCTGAATTTTTTTAATCTGACTCTGCACGCCTGCGGAACATACTCATCATTGAATTTATATTTGTATAAACAATACTTTGTTGCATTGTTTACTGTGCACTCGTCACTGTAGTAATGCGTGTTTTGTGCTTTTCCGTATTACCTGAACACCTACAGTATACTATGATTATCTTTATGGATTGTAGTTAGAAATTTCTAAACCATGGAGTGAATGAGTTAAGCCTATAGTAATTACTTTGCTAAACATAGCACAGAATGCCACTTTGAAAAGTGGTGATAACAAGTAAACACACTTGTCTTTTTGTTCAATACAGGCTGTATCTTTAAGTGCTGCCTTATCTTTTTAGGGTCAAACAGGTAAGCTCTTTAAAATTACTTAGTCACATGGCCTTGATGCCTCATACAACAACGTTTTTGTATAGTACTGTACTGTATTCATGAAGGGAGGAAAGAACAATTTGGCTACAACCTACTGAGCTGGAAACATGTAAATCTCGGTCTCGATTTACTCATTGTTTCATAATAACCAATGTCCCAATATATTCAACGAATGTTTCAATTTACACAGTTGTATTTTCAACATTGCTGACACCCCAAGGCACAGGATGTTGCATTTTATTTTGTCTCGGTTTCCTCAATATCTTGAATTACTCAACATCTCCAACTATTCAGTATCCCAATTTATTCAATGAGCAAAGTTACTCAGGTCAAGAAACAAAAATACTAATGTAACAGAGTACATAAAGGGAAGAACAAGAAAAAGGGGGATAATGGATATGAAAAGAGGGAAAACTCGGACCTTGTAGCATTCCTTCCTCACTGGTAAAAAATGTTCAATAATTATGGGTGGCATCATGTTTTCATGGTAATATTTCAGACTCTAGATATATCCACAATAATATATACATCATTCTTTACAATGAATGGTATATTCTTTCAAATCCAATTTATCCCCTCATCTAGCCAAATGAAATTTCATTTGCCACTTTGATGAGCACAAACTTCAATAAGCAAGTTAGTTTTATTATAGCTTTAATATAAGAAATATATTTACATTTTATAAATACCCTGTACATAGAACTTAAAAAAAAAAAAAAAAAATTTAAACAAAAGCTGGCAGGGTATTGTACCTTTACAAATTCTGTACACTACAGAACTAATGAGATAACTAATTTGGCAAGCCTTTATTTACAAGTACTCGTACCCTCAATTCGTACCCTACCGTAAACCCTTATGAGTAGTGATGACTGTGCTGTCTTTTTTCAGAAATAAATATTTTTATTTTACTTCTCAAACTACCTGTGCACTTCAAAACAAGGTGCTGCAGTACTGTCAGCTCGGATATCTGTCCGTACTATACCGCTCTTGTTGATGTTATTGTAATAAATAAGACATACAGCAGTCATTGATATCTAGTACTATACAACAAATTTAACAAGATGAGTAGTTACAGACAAGTAATGTGCCAACTATTTAACTATAATCATAAGGAGGCCCTAATGTCTCAATTTTCTATACAGATGTAAAGTAGAATGAGTGTACAGTTTATGAAGACATGTATACATTAACATGAAATATTGGTAGAGACAAATGCCTGCAAGCACCTGTATCAAATTTTTATGTGACAAATATCTGTATGACACAATACTCAGGCGAGGTTGGTGGGCTTAGCAATGGTTGTGCTGGGAGACGTGGAGATGGTTGACTTGAGTTTGAGGCGACGGGAGAACCAATGGGGCCGCTCTTTCTCCACCTCCACTACACGTTTCCCCTGAAGAGGATACCCCACATAATTACAGTACAGATTTGTGGTAAATGCCATACAACTTTGGTCTAAGTTGCTAGGCACCTTTAGCTACCCAGTGTTTATAAAAATACTCAGTAGAATATATCCGGGCAAATATCAATACTGGGTCTAGTTGAGTGAACCAGGTACCTATCCAGAGGAAGTTGCCTGTAAACGGTATGGAGACTTCCTCTACTTCAGGAAAATTATAAGGTTTTACCACAGAATCTTATATTGGAATTAGATGTATTAGCAAGTTGCTTCATATATTATTTTGCTCTTGGTTATTACCAACCTTTGATAAATCATACCAACAAAAGGCGATACACGTATAAAAAAAGAAAGAAATATTATGGTAGCTAACTATATATTCTTTGGAACTACGCAAGAATTATAACCCAAACAAACAACTGGTACCGATGCTACTGAAGTTACAAATGGCTGCTTATTATTTACAGCATCACTCAATTATATGTAAATGAGGCTTTAGTTGGAAATGAAAAAATATTTGTATAATATTATACAAAGTGAATAGTGAAGGAGAATGAGGCTTGTTTGTAATTACTGATTGCTGCAGATTTGCCATCCCTGTGGCAGCTGTTTTAAGTATTTCCTTCAAGGTGCAAAAGAGTCAATGTACGAGTATTTCAATTATATCTGTGAAGCTTTGTATGTATTTATGAGTTGCATATCAATTAACTGTACCTGAATAGAGGATTGGCCTATTTATTTTATATACAGTCAGAAATTTTCAGTATACTGTACAGTTAATGTAAGTAAAGGAATGCTCCTTGTAGTAAGAATGTATCATTACTCCTGGACTTATGGGTTACCTGGAAAAATCCATCCTTAGAATCAATTATCTCGCCTTTGAAAACAGGAAAGACCTCATGTTCTACTGGGTTGAGTCCATGTGTTGAGTTCATGGCCGCCTGCATAGCCTCAGTCACTTCCTTTGTTTTGCTGTAACACACCGCTGGTAGAAACAAGGCAACATTATTAACAGCGTATGAACTAAAGAGTAATACAGTAGGAAGTCACATACTATACAAAATATTTTATATATTGTATATTGTATTTGAAAATTAAACTGCATTACACTATAGTCTATTCCAACGATCAGTGCATCTGGTTCCTAGCGGGTTTCCGTTTCTGCGTCCGTGATTGATTGATTTGATGATAATGCTCGTTCAAGGGCTCCTAACTTTAGCGACGTGTGATTGGCTGTCCAAACTTCTCATATTTCAGATGTTTTGATCAATTATGCCTTAAATAAAGTACAGTATCTGACACGTTATTATGTTTGTAATATAACAAATATTATTATATAATTGCCAAATGACAAGCGAAAACTGTGTATAGTAGGGAAAATACGGCTGGTTGTTCATTAGGCTACAGAGTTACTGTATCGTTTGAATCCATTCATTTAAGGTCAAGATACACCGTAAATATAAATGAAAGGAAAGTTAATACATGTTATTTTTAGTAATTTTTATTATTTTTTAACAAGATTCAATAAAATTTGAAAATCTAAAGCCTGTAATAGCCTCACAAAGTAACTAAAGATATTACGGATAACGACCAAGTCATAGCTACGACGGAAGAACAGACACAGTGTTGGCGGGAAGACGAACACCACCTCTCTCTCCCGTGTTGACAGTCGAACAGTCGTTTCTCACTTTTTACTCATATTTAGGTAAATTTCTGTATTTGTAGGCATGTCATCAAATGTCATTTGGCAATTATATAATAATATTTGTTATATTACAAACATAATAACGTGTCAGATACTGTACTTTATTTAAGGGATAATTGATCAAAACATCTGAAGTATGAGAAGTTTGGACAGCCAATCACACGTCGCTAAAGTTAGGAGCCCTTGAACGAGCATTATCATCAAATCAACCAATCATGGACGCATAAACAGAAACTCGCTAGGAACCAGATGCACCAATCGTTGGAATAGAGTATAGGTACATATTATACTTAAAAAAAACTTTGACAAGTCAATATAAGATAATAAAGTACAGTATTGACAGAATATGCAATGCAACACAGGGTTAATCTCTCCACTTATTTAAATAGTAGTATCAGAATACAGGTGTGACTCACGACAAAGACGACCAGGCTGGTGAACATTGCCACAGTGATTACAGGTAAGGAGGAGAAGACGAGTCAACATTTTATTGCGGCCAGTCTCGGATCCAAATTTCCTTGTTAACCTCTTTTCTCGACTCCTACGGCTCTTTGGAACAGCCCACAATATTCCATCATCCTTGTCAGTGTCCTCTGTTGAGTTCTTTACTGCATGGCCGTGAATGGATATGACACCTGCTATGGCTGGTGGGGGTGTGCCTGAAAAATATTTATATATCAAATTATTATAATCAATAGGCTTACATTTACTTTTCATAGGAAGATGTAAAAAAAAACCGTATTACATGATAGATCATTCTCAACAAATAATTGAGTTTTAGTTCATATTTGGAAGGCACACAAGAGGACACAAGCCACAACAATGTTAAGTATTAATACATGTGAAGGGGAGGGGACAGCATATCAACAAAATGCTGCATTGGAGACAGAGATGCCAAAGAAGAATAGAATATTATTAGAATGTTTCTTAATGATACAATATGATGCCAAAACATAGTGTGCTAGTTGGCAATAATTTTTTAATATCAAAAACCTTTGCTCAGATTTTCCTTTTTATACTTTCTGAAAAATGAAAAATCACAGCCAAATTATGCCAAAACTTGACTTTAATTTTCTTTCCATATTCATGCCTGCTGAAAATATGTAAAACCCAAGTCTTTGGGAAAACCTGGCTTGTGTTTTCCACTTATCAAAACTGTTAGATAAAAGGTTCGTAATTATGGAAGAGGTTACGACTTTCCTGTGTCGACTCAGTGACCAAAACAACGTAGAGCAACATGGTGGAACTCTGCCTGCTATTTATGTTGACATTTTTCCTCTGCAGTTCTATAATGGCATCATATATCTTTATTTTGTAATGATTTCCTGTCACCACCAAAATAGACCTAACCTAACCTGAACCATGGCTACCAATAGAACTACCATTACCTTGACAATGGAAATATAAAAAGAAAAACACAATTTGCACAAGATTTCATTACAATATTTAAAAAGAGAAAGAAAAATACGATCAGAAGTGATCTAAATAATGGTAGGTCTCCAGCAATAAGCTCTTCATTAATAAACAAAGAGGTTAATAAACGACCAATATAGTAAGCACCTCCGTTTATATGGTCTAGAGAAAATGTCACAAGCGGGGGAAAAAAAAAAAAAAAAAAAAAAAATCAACCACAAGCTCCACCTTCATCAAGTTATAACAATATCGTTTTCCTTGCAGTAATTATTGTCCACCTTCATTGAATCATCAAGGCATTATAATATAGGGTATTTATTGAAAGAATTACCGTTTTGCAGCAGTGTTGCCAGATCCGGCTGGGTCCCAGTATTTTGCCCCAGTCATTTATTGTACTTTATCACAATTATTTCCCGGTAGTTTGCCCAGGTTAGGTCCCAGTAGTTTGCCCAGGTTAGGTCCCGGTAGTCTGATGCGGTCAAGGTTAGGTTAGGAAAGGTCAGGTAAGGTCAGGTTAATTTCAAAATGCCCCATTTGAATATCTTGGAAATGGGGCATTTGCGGAGGAAATGCCATAGAAGAAAATAGTCTTAGAATGGGCTAAATTAGTGGGTTATGAAGGCAGAAAAACCGTATGGTCAGCCTAATTTCAAAATTATGTTTGTAAAACGGGACATATCTCGAAAACGAGAGAAACACCATAAATGAAGTGGGTATTTATTGAAAGAATTACCGTTTTGTAGCAGTGTTGCCAGATCCGGCTAGGTCCCAGTATTTTGTACCGGTCATTTTCTGTACTTTACTGCGGTTATTTCCCGGTAGTTTGCCCAGGTTAGGCCCCGGTAGTCTGCCCAGGTTAGGTCCCGGTAGTCTGATGCGGTCTAGGTTAGGTTAGGTCAGGTCAGGTAAGGTCAGGCTAATTTCAAAATGCCCCATTTGAATATGCCCTATCTTGGAAATGGGGCATTTGTGGAGAAAATGCCATAGAAGAAAATAGTCTTAGAATGGTCTAAATAAGTGGGTAATGAAGGTAGAAAAACCGAATGCAATAACGGTAATTCATTCAATATTTACCATGAAGTGTCTTAAAATGGTCCAAAATATGGGTAATGATACTAAATTATACAATATAGTGAATGAAGTACGTCCATACTAATACCGTGAAGTGTTTTAGAATGGTCCAAAATAGTGGGTAATGATACTAAAATATACAATATAGTGAACCCAGTACTTCTGTAAATTTACCGGTAATTCTTTCAATAACTACCAAATATGGTCCACCTACATCAAGTTATAATAATAAAGTTTTCCTTGCCGTAATTATTGTCCACATCTCCTTTACCTTGCATTACCATCCACTGTAGTAATGTATCCACTGCTTCTTGTGCACGGTATAAGTTAATTCGAAATAATCTGAGCATTGTCACCACTTTTATATACCTCTTCACATCAACGTGTTATTATGTTATGGACATTCGGTTCGGTATCAGTGTCAGTGTTGCCAGGTTATTCTTGACGAAATTTCCCCAACTTCATCATCAGAATTTCCCTTTTTGCCTCAATAATTCCCTGCTTACTCTTGAAGATAGTCGTACTTTACATTAATCATCATCTTGATATTTCGTCTGGTAGAAATTTCCCCATTATCTTTATATAATTCCCTGTGTGCACTTCAGAATTAAACAGAGAAATTTCCCATATCTGGCAACACTGCATTAATATTTTGTTATGTATAATCTCGGTATAAGGATCGGGGGTGCTGGTTTCTCGGCATCCTAGGAAGGCATTTTAGATTGACGCAGCATTTCCGCCATCTTAGACCCAAATATAAATATATTTTTTAGAATATTCGTTGCCATGAGCATTATCCTGATTATCAAAAGCCTAATGATCAATAATTATGGTTTTGTTCAATATACTTCAACAAAAGTTTTTGATGAATTATCAACATCAACGTGATTAATATAGATTCTGAGGGCACGGCCGGGAGGTAAAATGGCTTCTCTATTACTTCAGAGTTAATGCCCGAAAGTTTTCTTATAGGCTTTTCCAACTCATGGATATAATGAGCATATGTTGAGATTGAAAAGACTAACGAGATAATTTAGTATAATGAGTTCAACTTCAGATTGTGATTCATCAGTGCAAGTACATAATTCTAGATTATCCATACGTTACCAGCTTCTTACTTCATAGCAATTTTTATTTATATTCTTTTGCATATACAGGAAACCGAGGCCTTAATTATTTATCACACAATAAATTATCTAAAATTGCATTATACTAAGGCATAAACGGTATATGATTCATTACCTGGCACCAATTAAAATTATCATTATATAACAGTACCATGCAACTCTCCTTATTCAATGTTTATCTTACTAGAGTGACCGTGATAAACTGACCGGTAAGCCAAAAGCAACACAGTAATGAGCCAGGGCAACTCAATAATATCCTCCATATAATATTATATATACCTAAATGTTAGTAATATAAAAAGAAGAGGCGACGCGCTTGCGTGGTGGTGTGGTGGACGGGGGGGCCAGCCGCCCAGTGCCTCAGTCACTGGTGGAGGCTGTGTTCAGTGTGGCTCCAGACTCTCAGTGTGGTACAGACCAGCCAAGGCGGTCCGTTGAGCAAAGACTAGTCTGGTGTGGTCCTGTGAGTTCCCTGTCAGTCATCTTAAGTCATGGCCGGTTCAGTGAGGGGCCACACGAGTCGCTTACTGGAGACTCTCGCGAACCGGACTTTGATAAGTTCAGCCAGACGTGTGTCCCGTAGTGTTAGTGGAAACATTACTAGTGGAGTTACCCAGGGATGTAACACAACGCTGGCAGCCACTCATATGGTATGTAACCAAGGTGTACGTAATGTGGGAAGATGTGCCAGGTGCCGAACAGGTGTGATGTGCCTAACGGTACAGCCGGTGTTTGTCGTCTGCAGTGGTATGTTACTCATTCTATCCACGAATATGCAACCTTTCATTTCATACGAGGGAAATTTACTTATATTTTGAAGCCAACAGTCTTGGGAAACTAAATGACATGTTCATGTAAAGTCATAGGTGTATAAATTTGTGAGCATGGGTCTTTGCTGTGGTCTTGGCAGGTTATAGCATCGCGATCAGCTGATTGTTATGAAATAGCCTAATGCAGACGACACTCCCGCGTCCACCTAACTTACGGGATCACAAAAGAGGTTTTATCTTATCTGTTTGTTTTTTATGGTGTTGTTGATGATTTTATAGATTCTAAAACCTACTGTAATGATCATCAGTGTGATAAATTGTGTAGTTAATGAGAAAACTATTGTTCATTCTTTTGATGTGGTAAACAAAACTCAAAGTGAATTTTATTATGTAAGGTCATGGACATTGGTCTGCTGGTCCCTCGCGCACTTATGTGAATAGTGCTGGGGATAAATACTATTACGTAAAGCACTATGGGGATATTGTGTGTATTATTCATGTTATTCGATAACACCTTTCTTCTTTCTTAACGGTACAACTCGGGAGGTACCGGTTACCAAAGAGTTATGTAATGTAGTGGTGTGTTATTGATTTTCGTCAAGTAGAATATATGCATATCAGTAGACGTTGTTTGAAAATTATGGTTAAATGTACAGATAACTACAGATTTTCAATAGAATAAAATTTAGGAGGTACCGTTTATAATTTGCAACAAAATTGCCCGTGTTTGTCTTTGACTTGTGTACCATTCTTTGAACACTGCACCCGTATTTGAACTTTGAACAGTTATTTGAATTGTATACTATCATTTGACCTGGAATTCATGACTTTACTCTTTACTGTCGGGTTAGGCTATGACCTCCATGGGAGTCTGTCTAACTCTGGTATAACTTAATAAAAGAAAAAATAACAAGAAAATACTAACTTTGAATACTAGGCATTGATTATTAATATGAAAATATAGCTACGTGTTTTACCATACCTTATTCATGACCTTTGAATTGTCTTAATTTATTAAAATGACCGTAATTTTGGATCGTTTTGATATTAATGATAATGACATTCAAGAATACCGTACGTATTGTGAAACAGTACGTTAACAATCCATAGGTTTATTGACATGAAAGGTATTTTTTGCTTATTTGTTAACAAAAGCAAATATTCCGACAAACATTGCTTTTTATAATAAAAATTTTGTGACTGAAATTAAAACAGTGTAACGTGATAGGCTATATGATAATAAACTACAGGACCGCATTATTTGCAATAGTACCGGTACCGGGCATATAGATTTGTAGATGAAGTACAAGCAGGTTTTACCATGGCGAGTTTCTTACCTGTCGTTTGTACCAGTAAGCATTATAATGTTAGCAAGAATAAATTTTATTGCATATCTCCCTAAACATACCCTTCAGACTCGAGCCTAATCCATTCCTCTTCAGCTGCCTTCTTTTTCTTTCGTTTCCTTCGTGCTTGATGTACATACCTCCTCTGTCTCCTACCTTGTAGTACGAAGAACAGTCAGTCGTCTTTCTTTACATTTTTAAAGATGAATCGGTAGCCACCCATTTCCACTACTAAAGGAAGATGGTTTTCTCCCTTTGCACGACGCATGCACATGGGTGTCGACAGTACGCAAGAAAGTTAAGAGTCTATCACACTGACACGCATTTCCTCCATTTCCCTTCCATCATCCTCCGATCTAGAGCTAAATTTGCCTCACTTAGATTTCTTGTTGTCCTCTACACCTCATAAAACGGGTTGGAGGACGCAGGAACCCTTAGACTGGCCCCAAGACGGAGGAAACTATAGGCCCGTGTGGTATGTACCGTGTCTGCTTCACTGTACCAGGACCGCTTCAGTCAGTAGTTTTGTATCCGTGTCACCACCACTGAAAGTAACGGGACTTGTATGGTGACGAGTGGGTGGAGGAGGCCGTGGAAGGTGGAAAGAAGGCTGGAGTTGAAGGAAGAGGGAGTAGGGTATGGAAGGGAGTGGGTGAGGGATCGATGAGTGGTAGTGGGTGCAGTGGAAGGGAGGGAGGAAAGGGAGTATAGGTATGGAAGACAGGAAGGGAAGAGGGAGTAGGGTAGGGAAGGAAGGGCAAGGTTTTGGGTAGGAGTGGGTGAGGAATAGATGAGTAGTAGTGGGTGGTGGAAGGTAGGGAAGGAAGGGATGTAGGACAAAAGATGATGACAGGGACTGAGTGAGGGAAAGGGTGGAAGGGATGGTTAACACATACAACTTAATATTTACAACTTCAGGACGTACACTACACCAGCCTATACAGTTGTGGACATCTTAAACAGACACTTGAAACGGGCCCCTCATTGAGCCTAGGGTATGTTTGATAAGGGGCACCAGTTTGAAGTGTGTCTGTTTTATGTGTTCGCAACTCGGTGTGTGTGTGTGTGTGTGTTCTTACCTATGTGTGTGTGTGTGTGTGTGTGTGTCCTATTCTAAGCTTGATAAGGGGCCCATCGTTTGAAGTGTGTCTGTTCTATGTGTCCGTAACTGTGTGTGTGTCCTATTCTATGCTTGATAAGGGCCCCCCCTCGTTTGAAGTGTGTTAATTTAATGCGTCCGTAACAGTACAATAATTATGTTTAGTGAGTATAGCCTATCTAGGGACCACCTCGCCTCCTGGTGTGATATTACCTTGAGCTTGGTGATGTCAACATGCAATTTAATTCCTCCGTCATTGTTGCAGACAGGAGTGAAAGTTGTACAAGGGATAATTACCAGCGGCCCGTTAGTTAGTTAGTTAGTTAGTTAGGCTAGTTGTGGTGTGTGTGTGGCCCGTTAGTTAGTTAGTTAGTTAGTTAGTTAGTTAGGCTAGTTGTGGTGTGTGTGTGGCCCGTTAGTTAGTTAGTTAGTTAGTTAGACTAGTTGTGGTGTGTGTGTGGCCCGTTAGTTAGTTAGTTAGTTAGTTAGTTAGGCTAGTTGTGGTGTGTGTGTGGCCCGTTAGTTAGTTAGTTAGTTAGTTAGTTAGACTAGTTGTGGTGTATGTGTGGCCCTTTAGTTAGTTAGTTAGTTAGTTAGACTAGTTGTGGTGTATGTGTGGCCCTTTAGTTAGTTAGTTTGTTAGGCTAGCCTAGTTGTGGTGTGTGTGTGGCCCGTTTGTTAGTTAGTTAGTTAGTTAGAATAGTTGTGGTGTGTGTGTGGCCCGTTAGTTAGTTAGTTACTTAGTTAGAATAGTTGTGGTGTGTGTGTGGCCCGTTAGTTAGTTAGTTAGTTAGACTAGTTGTGGTGTGTATGTGTGGCCCGTTAGTTAGTTAGTTAGTTAGAATAGTTGTGGTGTGTGTGTGTGTGTGTGTGTGGTAGTGAAGATGATGATTATAATGACGATGACGATGATGGCCATGATTGTCTCCTTTTTTACAGGGTACCTAGACATTTTTAAGATGACATCATTCCCATATAAAAGAAGTCTATCAATATTGCCTACCAGTAGATATTAAATTTCGTATAACCATAGTAATTGTTGAAAGAAGAGTTGACTAAATTTTCTACCTATCATGAGATATTTTGTCCCCATTTACTCTTGAACATATTTTTGTTACTGTATATATATCGGTAACTAACCTGTTACCTTATATATGCCTAGTTCAGTAGTGTGGGAAGTTGCTCTTGGTTTGCTTTTTGGCTCGTGTCCTTGTCATATATACATACTTATACAGAGAGAGAGAGAGAGAGAGAGAGAGAGAGAGAGAGAGAGTGTGTGTGTGTGTGTGTGTGTGTGTGTGTGTGTGTGTGGAGCTTTTCCTGTCGCGTGTATTTCTCTGGCCATTCTAATACTACCATAGAGATCAAGATGTCGTACTCTGGAAAATGGGTATCGTTAGGCATGACATATATATGGCTACAATGACTTAACAACCATCTTTATCCCGTATAACCCTTGTCTCATGTAGCCTACAGTCACTACCAATACTCCTGCTACAACACCTTCCAATGAAACTAGACTATTCAGTACCTCTAGAGATGGATGTGTCATTAATAATATTGGTTTATAAGATATTGGCATCGGTGGTTATACACTCTCTCCATTTCTACTTCCCTTTAACACCCTCTATATCCCATCCTATATTAGAGTGGTATTGTCTGAGGTGATGTGGTCAGTATATACTTCATTCTTGCTTGCTGTCCATTTCTCTATGTATCATCCCTCGAGCTACTGTGTTTTTCAGGTCTACAGCTCTGACTCATTTCTTCCTCTTCAATTCATTACCTCCCTCTGCAGTTTCACCCTTATTCGCCCCCTCCCCCACCGTCTTCCTCCCCCTCCCCACTAGGTAGTACAGATGTGTGCTGAGCCGTGACTGCATGGAGGAGGAGAGAGAGGAGGATGAGGGGGAGGATGGTGGGTGGAGGTGTAGGAGTGGGGAAAAGTGGTGAGGAAGGTATGTTGTATATAGGGAGAAGAGAAAATAATGTTACTGAGGAGGGGAGGCGTTGAGTTGAAGAGGCCACGTGTAAGGGAGGGAGAAAGAGAGGCAAGTGTAGGAGTCGAGGTGATGTATATATAGCCAGGGAGGTAAAGCAATGAAATCAATATACGAATGCAATGTTGAGTTAAAGAGGCCACGTGTAGGCTAAGGGAGGAAGAAAGAGAGGCAAGTGTAAAGGAGGATAATGTCGGATGTAAAAGCTATATAATCAACACACGAATGCAATGCTACCACTATTGCACTAAAGTAACTTGCAGGACACTTTATTGCTGTAAGTGATCGTCGTATCAGCAAAGTACACAACATAACACTCGTCGGTATCAGAGTGGAATCAAATACTTTTCGTCTCATCATCTCTTCCTACTTAATGCCTTTCGTCTCATCATCTCTTCCTTCTTAATGCCTTTCGTCTGATTATCTCTCCCTTCTTAATGTCTTTCGTCTGATTATCTCTTCCTTCATTTTACCTTTCATCTGATTATCTCTCCCTTCTTAATGTCTTTCGTCTGATTATCTCTCCCTTCTTAATGTCTTTCGTCTGATTATCTCTTCATTCATTTTACCTCTCGTCTCATCATCTCTTCCTTCTTAATGTCTTTCGTCTGATTATCTCTTCCTTCTTAATACCTTTCGTCTGATCATCTCTCCTCATCTTACTTACTAATTCACTGATTCTTCTCCTCAAAGCTATAGGCTACATCTCTCTTCTCTCTCTCTGCTAGCCTATACCGGTTATTGCTCCTCTTCTGAACTCTATCAATGAAAGGTACAGTATGCCTCCTTCTCCTCCACTCATATGAGCTTGGAATACACAACAAACTACTCAGTCAGTCAGTCAGTCAGTCTCACCTCTTTCCTTTCCTGTTCCCTAAAGCAAGAGTTACCAGGTACTCATTCCCAATCTTTCATATACACAGCTGGTCAACAATGGAGTACGTGGTGTGTTTTTGTTGCCTTGGTATTACGTCTCACCAAGTCATAATTAAGATTAGATAAGAAATGTAGTACTGATAATGAGAGTAATCATTTGATAGTAATAAGGAGAAATAATGCTTTTGATGATAACAGTAGTAATGATTGTGATGTTGTTGATGGTGATAAGGTCATGTAATGCTTGTGATGATAACAATAGTAATGATGGTGATAATGTCATGTAATGCTTTTGATGATAACAGTTGTAGTGATGGTGATGGTGTTAGTGATGGTGATGGTGTTAGTGATGGTGATGGTGTTAGTGATGGTGATGTTGTTAATGATGGTGATGGTGTTAGTGATGGTGATGGTGTTAGTGATGGTGATGGTGTTAGTGATGGTGATGTTGTTAATGATGGTGATGGTGTTAATGATGGTGATGTTAGTGATGGTGTTAGTGATGGTGATGGTGTTAGTGATGGTGTTAGTGATCGTGATGTTGTTAGTGATGGTGATGGTGTTAGTGATAGTGATGGTGTTAGTGATGGGCCAGTGTGTGTGGACTCTGACTGTGTGCCGCGAGAGTTTCCCATTTGGACCAATCAGACATCTGTGCCAAATATGTTATAAATCCATGCAGCTAACAGTCAGTCTATACACGGTGCGATGACCCTTATGGATACACTCACAAACATACACACGCACGCGCGCGCAGACAGACAGACAGACAGACAGACAGACAGACTGACTGACTGACAGCCACACACACACACAAGTTCAATCATCGCCTATACAGACATGGAAGAAAAAGTTGCTCTAATTTTTCTCATGAAATGGAGTTTAGCCAAAATTTTATAAGCCATCTTTATTATGGCTTTTCATATTTTATAACCATCTGACAATTTTTTTCTTGTCGGAAAGAAATATTCCTGAACTGCTCAGGTTACAAGGAGAACAGTTGTGATTTATCCAGAAAAATCTCAGTTGTGTAGCCTTAGTCAGTCGTTGGATGACTGGATATTGCTGTGGCGTTATATATCGTCTGGCATTAGTCGAAGTATTATGTCAAAGACCCAAGCTGGTGTTATAAATTCATATGACCGGAATTGCTATACAAAGTACAGTACAGTCACCCTCTTGCTGTTGAGAGATTTCGATAGGTGTATGTTATTATTATGTATGTGTACAGTACAGTACACCTGCGGCATAATATTCATTCTGATGAAAATTGAGTCACCTTACTAAATATATCGGTCCCTTCACTCCATGAGATTACTTTCCAGCGCTAAATAAGATGGTGTAGAGCTTAAACCACAACAAGAGCAATGCTACAGATGTAAACATAACCTACTACCACAATATTAACAGACCCAAGAACATTATACATATAGACTATACCATGCAGACTAAAGTACAAAGTTCAATGCAATCGGCATATTCTTAGACCTAAATAACTTCCATGTCCCTTAATCTGTGTTCGCTTGTGTTTCCTGTCACATTCACTTTGTATAGGAATCAGTATCCTGCCTGTAGTTATGTGTGTCTAGACTCTCTTCTCCGGTTAAATGTATGGGGGTGAGTGGGCGGCCCTGTATACTGTATATCGTTGTTGTGGAGGAGTTGTGGTCACAGGCACAGCTGCTGCTCTCCCGCCAAAATTTCTCTTTTTCTGAGTCCATCCACTTCATGTTATTGGAGACGGAAGAAAGTACGGATGTGGTGGTGACACAAATTAGGTGGCGGCGAGAGGGTGTTATGACGATACCTAAGTTGGAATAGGTATAGGATGTATAGGCTATAATTATATACAAGTCGTGGTGTAGTGGCAAAGTAACTAACTAGACGGAACAAAGTACGGATGTGTTATTATTATACATGACTTACATTGGTGTAGGCTTCTTGGTTCTGTATACAAGTCCGAGTGTCTATAATGGCAAAATAGCAAGATATAGGGCCTACTCGGGTTTTCTCTCAGCTGAAGTTCCAAAATCGTAGATGTGACACCTTCGTTGTACTGAATCATCTCGTTCACGGCATGGGATCTCTCTGGCCATCCCTAATAAACAGAAATAAAGAACTGCTACAGAAATATAATTGATTGATCATATTTTACATAAAACAATAATTAACGGCTTCTATTTTAGGTCTCACAAGGTCTATTTTAGGTCTCTGTAGTGGTGTTCCAGTTGTTGTAGTGTCAGATATACGGTATAAATCCTGGGAAGGAGGAGGAGGAGGAGGAGGAGGTGGAGAAGGAGGAGGAGGAGGTGGAGGAGGTGGAGGTTGCTGTGACTGCTCTAGTTTCCTGCCTCCCAAAGTTTGTATCCAGAGCATGACATAAGAATATAGAAAACTGTATAGCCCTTGTAGTAACGTATATGGAGACGCATAGCCTTTGTCGAGTTTACGTGTAACACAGATTAAACTTTGTATGTGTAAATATTATAGTAATCTGTAATGGAAGGAAAGTTTAGGTGATTTTGATGATTGGGGCTGTAGGTATGACGAGTTATAGCTGTATTTATAATTTTGGGATGATGGATAGATTTTAATGTCAATTCTATTCCCGTTTTATTTTCTGTAATAATTTATAAGAGAGAAAATAGCGACAGTTGGTGTCTGACTGAGGCTTGTGGTCAGGTACCGCTCCCTGGGGTAGGCTATAATATTATGGACTCACATTGGTGGTCTATTGCTCTGTCTGGGGAAAGGAGAGAGGGTCAGGAAGGGAGAGGCAGGAAGGGAGAGGCAGGAAGGGAGAGGCAGAAAGATACTTGATGAAAACCCACAATACCAGTACAGTATTTATTCTCAATCAGTTTCGCATAAGAAAAAGTTTTGTTTATAACCTCATTTCAAGACCCATTTATACTGTATTAGTGAAATTTTACATGTTTTATATATTAATTGCATAGACTAGCGGAGTAATATTTAAAGGACAGTCATTTTATAGAGTGAGGGTTCGTGGACACTTTCCTGAGCCAAATTTAAAGAGGCTTAAATAATACCTAAATGATTTGTTATGACATCTCTTTTCAAGGTCACAACAGTAAATAATAATATATAAAGGTTATATTATACTGTATAGAAATGTAGCACCACCAACATGTCGATTTTCCCCTCATCTGTGCTTACCTGTCTGGAGTAGAAAGGATGATAAATGTCCCTTCCCATATGGCGAAATGTGGAGGTGCAGGTGTGTGTGTGTGTGTTGTGTTGTGTGTATGTGTGTGTGTGTGCGTGTGTGTGTGTGTGTGTGTGTGTGTGTGTATGTGTGTGTTGTGTGTGTGTGTGTGTGTGTGTGTGTGTGTGTGTGTGTGTGTGTTGTTTAGTTTCGTGTATTTGGTGTAATTATAGTATATTGTGCCTGAATGTTTGTCGTGCATCACCAACATTATTTTTGATACATAGGACTACAGTTGCTTAAGACCCTGTGATCATGTATGGAAATTGGAGGCTTCTGATTCCTTTTGACTATACCAGGAAACAAGCTCCTTCCATATAGGTGGTGTTTCGTGAAGGACATTAATTAATACACTATATACATAATGCATAATAATACACTATACACGTAATAATACACAATAAAAATACGCTATACAAGAAATAATACATACACAATTCAAGATAATAACAAACTATCTTCAATTTTCCGACTACATCACAGGGTCACTTATGGGGGCGATACATTCTTGGTGAAGTAGAGAGTCTTGATTCCCCAAAAGTATGCCAGGAAACAGGACCATATGAACAAAATTAATGGTGGCTTGTTTTTGGAAATAGTTTTGGGGAATCACTTGTTGCAGATTGATTACCAACACTGCACTAGACCTACCCCCTTAAGGGACCCTGTGATATAGTCAGAAAATTGGAGGTATATTAGTCCTTCAAATATCGCCACGAAACATCACCTATAGGGAAGTAGCTTGTTTCGTGGCATGGTCAGGAGGAATCAGAAGCCACCAATTTTCATACACGAGCACAGGGTCCTTAATTAACTCGGTAACAGTGGCGGATCAGTAATACAAATAGTGACCCTCTTTTCTACCTTGGAACACCATTAACATAACATTAATACATGGACTTTAATAATAATAATAATAATAATAATAATAATAATAATAATAATGACCTCTCACTCTTCATCTTGGGACATACTATCTATATATATACATACCCTATGATGTTACTGGTGTTGTTGAAGTTTGTACAGTCACGAGCATTAATATGTATAGTGTATTAATGTTTATGTAGGTTAGTGTATTATTATTATTAGTTATAAAGTCACTGAGGCACGATAGGATAGGCTTAGTTAATTGAAGTTAGTTAGTTAGTTAGTTGAAGCTTCGAACAGTCCAATTAACCAACGAAGTAAGTCCAGTGGAGATCTTATTGTGCATTTATTTACTGTTTCTAGGTATTCGAAGCACACCTGGATACTTTTACTTATTAGTGCTGGTGACTGTACGAGGTTGTTGCCAAGACATTGATATAATCGAAGTAATTAGTACCCTGGTCTTGTATCACCTTTAGTCCTTCAGTGTGTGTACCTGTTGCATGTGTGTGTGTGTTTTGTGTGTATGTGTGTGTGTTTTGTGTATGTGTGTGTATGTCTGTGTGTGTGTGTGTGTTTGTGCTATGTGTGTGTGTGTGTGTTTTGTGTGTATGTGTGTGTGTTTTGTGTGTATGTGTGTGTGGTATGTGTGTGTGTTTTATGTGTGTGTGTGTGTGTGTGTGTGTGTGTGTGTGTATGTGTGTATGTGTGTGTGTGTGTATGTGTGTGTCGCATTAGTAGGAAGAAAATTTCACCCACATCCGCCTCCATGGAGTGACGTAAGCCGTGACGTACTGCATGGGAGTATTCGTGGAAAACTTTCATCTATAGTCTATACCAAAGAATTTAGTACCTGTTGGAACTCTTTGATTTTTTTTTTTTTTTTTTTTTTTTTTTTTTTTTTAATCTGAGCAAAGGGAAGGATAAGAGATTGTCATGTGTAATACTGCTTTCTACTAGGCCTATATACCCTCTTTTGGATGAGCTATATAAGGCTATTATGTTCGTTTAGGTGTTAATTCATTTTTGGTACATTGGAGTGCCTTGATTCCTTCCTCCAAAATATGATAGGAAACAGGACCAGAAGAGCAAAAATAATGGCGTTTTGTTGCTTGGAATAGTTTGGAGGATTCAGTTGCTCCAGATTTACCAACACAAAACTTCCCCCTTAATTAAGATGAGATTGCTTTATTGGTGAAATGGAAGGTCTCTGATTCCTCCAAACTGTGCCACGAAACAGATCCCCTATTAGTACCATTGAGGGCGTCTGTTTTCAGGTATAACTTGGAGGAATCAGAGACCTTTCAATTCACCAACAAGAGAATCTCCCCTTAATGTAGTCAGAAAATTGTAAGTTACCGAGTCCGGATAGTGTATGTATTATAACTTGTATAGTGAATTATTATTAGTATTATTATGTATTATTATTACGTATGTAGTGTATTATTTTGTATTACGGTGTGTATTATTGCGTAGGATAGTGTGTTATTATCTTGGATAGTGTATGTATTATTTCATGTATAGCGTATTTTTATTATGTATTATTACGTGTATAGTGTATTATTATTATGTATATAGTGTATTTAATGTGTATGTAGGTTAGTGTATTATTATTTATCAACCAGCTATATAGTCAGTCAGTCAGTCAGTTAGTCAGCCAGTCAGACCCTGCTTGTATATTCAGTGGTCCCAGGTGGTGTTCAGGACTCCTCTGTGTACGACTTTAGGCTCATTCCTTTTATGGCCTTGGCAGTATATAGCCTGTAGGCCTAACCTGACTCACACTATCTTTTCCCTCTTAATCCTTTTCTTTCCTTCTTGATTTCTACATTCTTTATGATCTTCTCCTAACCTTCCTTCTTCTTTATCTTCTCCTATCCTTCCTTCTTTATCTTCTCCTATCTTTCCTTCTTTATTTTCTCCTATCCTTCATTCATTCTTTCTTATATTCCCCTACGTTATCTTGCCTATCCCTTCATCCTTAATTAAAAGATTTATTTCCTTTTTACCTTCTTTATCTTCTCCTATCCTTCCTTCATTCTATCTCATCATTTCCTACGTTATCTTGCCTATCCCTTCATCCTTAATTAAAGCTTTATTTCCTTCTTTTTACCTTCTTTATCTTCTCCTATTCTTCCTTCTTTCAAAACCTTATATCTTGCCTATCCCTTCATCCTTCATTATTTTCTCCTATCCTTCCTTTTTTTTTTTTTTTTTACCTTATCTTCTTCTCTACATCCTCACCCTTCCTTATCTCATTTTATCCTACCTACCTTGTTCTCCCCTTCCATTGTTGTTGTTGTTGTTATTATTGTTGTTGTTGTTTGATTCCCAAGATTCGTAAATGCCAATGTATTTATTTATACCAAGGAAAAATGTGCTATAAAATAATTTAATATTACTATTATTATTATTATTTTTATTATTATTATTTTTATTTTTATTTTTATTATTACTATTTTTGTTGTTATTATTATTATTATTATTATTATTATTATTATTATTTTTGTTGTTATTATTATTATTATTATTATTATTATTATTTTTGTTGTTATTATTATTTTTATTATTATTATTATTATTATTATTGTTATTATTAATGTTATTATTAATATTGTTATTATTATTATTGTTATTATTAATATTATTATTATTATTTTTATTATTATTATTTTTATTATTACTATTATATATTATTTTTATTATTATTATTA
>JAWQEG010004483.1:0-25000 GCA_033782935.1 Petrolisthes cinctipes
CACACAGTCACACTTCACACAGTCACACTTCACACAGTCACACTTCACACATACATTTTTGACACACATTCATTTTTGACACACATTCATACTTCACACATACACACAGTCACACTTCACACATACACTATTGACACACATTCATACGCTCTCACGCATTGGTATACTGACACAAGCACATGAATATTCACATACATATACATAGTACATACACACAGAACTCCAGTATTCGTTCGCGGTACATAAAAAGTTCTAATATCATAAGCACACACGCAAAAACTGTAAGCATATACGGTAAATGTCATGAATACCTACCAACACACACACACACACACATACACACACAATAACACACACACACACCAACGCACACACATATACACGCACACACAAACAATAACACACAAACACACTTAAACACACACAAACAAACAATAACACACACACACACAACAAACAATAACACACACACACAAACAAACAGTAACACACACACACACAAACAAACAATAACACACACACACACACAACAAATAATAACACACACACACACACACACACACACACGAATAAAAAAAGTATCTCCCATATATCACCCAAGGAGTAACGACAAGAGTGAGTGCGTTATATGAGGTGCGGTGGGCGTTATGACACACTACTCAGCTTTATAGGTCTGTTAGTGGAGAGATTTAACACCATCCATTACTCTGTTGTTACCGTTATACTCACCACGGTGTATTGGCGAGAACGTTGAGTGTGTTTATAAGGAAGGGAAGTGATACAGTTTCATTCAAGCGTAGTACTGTATATCCCAATCACCATGCAGGCTACCATTATTATTTTTTGTTAACCTGGCCCCTGTTTCCTGGTATTAGTTGTGAGGAAGTAAAGCACTCTAATGTACAAAAAGTATGCTGACCCTTATCTTCATTGAGGTGTAGACAATAGTGAGGTGCCATACATTAGTACATTAGTTAAATAAAATAATGAGGTGAGGTGATGTGATGTGTGTGTGTGTGTGTGTGTGTGTGTGTGTGTGTGTGTTAATATTCCATAATGATAAGAGGGTTTAGGGTGTTGTGAGTGAGTCTATTAGAGTACCTATATATTTCAGGGGGTAAACAGGAGAAGCCGGTGGTGGAGAGAGACAGTTGGAATTGGAAGGAAAGAAGGTGGGAAATGAGAGGAGGTAGGGAGGAGATTTCGAGGGTCAGAAAGAGAAAGGTGGGAAAGTGGAGGTAGTAAAAGGGTAGGGAAATGAGAGAAGGTAAGGTGGAGATGGTGAAGGGAAGAGAAATGAGATGAGGTAGGATGGAGGTTGAATGAAGAGAAGGGAAATGAGAAGGTAAAAAGGAGGTTGAGTGAAGAGAAGAGATAGGAAATAAGAGGAGGTAGGAAGGAGGTTGAGTGAAGGGAAGGAACCGGAAATGAGTTAGGTCGGATTAAAGTGAAGTGAAAAGAAGATGAAGGAACAGAGGTGAGGGTGAAATAGTGGATTAGATGCAAGAGAGGAAACTGGATGTGTTTATAGTCTGAATTAAATGAAGAAGAAAGTTAAGTGGAGAGAAGAAAATGTAGAGGTAATAAATAGACTCAAAAGATGGTGAGACAAAAGATAAAAAGAGAGAAGGAAAAGTACAGAAAAAACTAAAGAAGGGATAGTGGACGTAAGGAGAAAGTAAGATATGAAGGTGAGTAGGATAGACGAAGTGAGAAGACAGGAAGACGAAAGAAGGAGGAGGAGGAGTAGGAAAAGGAAAATGAGGAGGAGTAGGAAAAGGAAGAGGAGGAGGAGGAGGAGGAGGAGTAGGAAAAGGAAGATGAGGAGGAGGAGTAGGAAAAGGAAGAGTAGGAGGAGGAGTAGGAAAAAGAAGAGTATACAAAGGAATACAAAGGACATTCAAACAGCAACAGACCTACTGGTCCTTACGAGGCTGCTTGATTTTGCTATTCTATCTAACCTACAAGAGTGAGGGAAAGTATAGCAAAGAAGAAGGCTCCTCCCCACCCACCACTCCCTCCAGCCGAAGCTGGCAGGAAATGAAAAGATACCATGTAGTATGGAAAAACTAGCATGGAATTTATATAGGACAGCAGGAAGGTTCTTACACTATGTCTTAAAATACAGTACATTTTTATATATATGACGTAAAATTATTCGTGTAATACAGTACTAGCTAGCTATAAATATACCAGTGGTCTGTACTCCGCCTGGCTTACCCAGGCCCTACACTCTATGCTACGAATACTATTAACGTGGTGAGTCTGTGACTGTTCTACTCTTGTCGGAGTATATATAATAAGTGAACTGCGGTTATGTTACTAATCTTATTCGAGTGTGAATAGTTGGAGGTTCGGGTTATTTGATAGATACTTGTCTAAGTGACTTTTGAACGACTCTATTGTTGCACAGTTTATAACAGCAGAGGGCAGTCGGTTCCAAATGTTTACGATACGATTAAAAAAGAAAAATTTAGCTTCATTCGTGTTAAAACGTTTCCCGACGATCTTTAGCCCATTATTCCTGGTAATATTTCTGTTGTCGATGCTGAAGTAATTACTGGCATTTAAATTACTGAAACCTTTGAATATTTTGAAGACTTCTATAAGGTCTCCTCTTAGTCGCCGTTTGCTGAGGCTATATAGATTTAATTCCTTCAGTCGCTCCTCATAGGGCTTATTTCGTAATCTAGGGATCATTTTAGTTATTCTGCGTTGTACTCTCTCTAGTTTTTCGATGTCTTTCTTATAGTACGGGGACCACATCTGTACACAGTATTCGAGGTGAGGACGTACGAGTGAGTTATATAATGTAATAATAATATCTTCTGATTTAAATTCAAAAGTTCTACCGATAAATCCTATGAGTTTGTTTGCTGTTTTCACTACTTCTGAGCACTGCTGTCCAGGTTTTAAGTCATTTGTTATTGTGACACCGAGGTCTCGTTCCATATTTACGCTTGAGAGTTGAACGTTATTCATAGTGTATTGTACTTTACTGTTATCGTTTCCAATATGAAGAACTTTGCACTTTTCTACATTGAAATACATTTGCCACTCATTTGCCCAGTCTACCAAAGTGTCCAAATCACGCTGTAAGGTTTGCCACTCTTCTCTGGAGGTTACTTTACTCGCTAGTTTTGTGTCGTCTGCAAATTTTGATGTCTTACAAGTGAGCCCATTATCTATATCATTAATATAAATTATAAAAAGGATGGGACCCAATACTGATCCCTGAGGAACTCCACTTTGAACATTACGCCAGTCAGATGCTATCCCATTAATTACTACTCGTTGTTTACGCTCTGACAGCCAGTCTTCAAGCCATGCCTGGACTTTCCCCATAATACCGTGTGCGCCGAGTTTTCTTATCAATCGCTTGTGGGGGACCTTGTCAAATGCTTTTTGGAAATCTAGGTAAATTACGTCCACGGATCTCGACTCATCATGCATGTTATGAACGTCATAGAAAAAATCTAATAGGTTTGTGAGGCAGGACCGTCTATTTCGAAAACCGTGTTGCGAGTCTTTGATTATGTCATTCTCTTCTAGGAACTTTACCATTTTGTCCCTGATAATGGTTTCCATTAGTTTACAGACTACCGATGTTAGGCTTATTGGTCGATAATTACCGGGTAGTGACTTAATTCCTTTCTTAAATATAGGTGTTACGTTAGCTGTTTTCCATTCGATTGGTACTTTCCCCGTTTTTAATGATTTCTTAAATATAACGGAAAGTGGCTTGGCTAACTCGAACTTCGCTTCCTTCAAGATTCTCGGGGAAATTTTATCTGGTCCCGGTGTTTTATTTACATTGATGGCATTTATAGCACTTATAATGTTACTTTCATCAAGTTCGCAGTTATCTAGACTTATGTCATTTACTTGTACGGTCGGGACTGGTAGTGCTTCTGTTGTATTTTCTTCATTGAATACTGATGCAAAATAATCATTTAGTATGGTAGCCATTTCTACTTCATTATCGGTATATTCGTCATTGTTATTTGCAAGTGGACCAATTACTGAAGTTAGCACTTTCTTTTTTCTTATGTAACTATAGAATTCCTTCGGGTTTGATTTACTAAGTTTTGCAATATGATTCTCAAACTCTTTCTTACTTTGTTTGATTTGCTTTTTAATTATTCGTCTAAGTCTGTCGAATTCCTGCTTATCTGACTTGTCTTGTGTTTCTTTAAATTTTTTATGGGCTCGTTTTTTGGCTAATAGGTTCGTGTGAATCTCGTTATTCCACCATTTGGGTTTAAACTTTCCCGGTGAACGTCTATCACGGTACGGTATACATGATTTCACAGCACAATTTAGGTTATTTACAAATAATTCCCATGAGGCGTTGATGTCTGGGGCTTCTGTTACAGCAGTCCAATCTGTGTTACCTAAGGTACATCTTAGTTTATTAAAGTTCGCCCTTTTAAAATTAGGTACTTTTTCTGTGCTCACGTTTTCTTCTGTCTTTGATATATTAATTTCAAATGTTATAATTCTGTGATCGCTAGAACTAAATTCATGTCCGACTTTAACATCCTTAACTAAGTTGTCATTGGTAGTAAGAATTATATCTAGGATATTGTTTCCTCTCGTAGGAAACGTTACACGTTGGCTTAGTGCACTTTCGTTTAAATTTGTGTACAAATCGTGGCCAGAATGTGAAATTAAATTATCACCCCACTTCTGTACTAGTAGGTTAAAATCGCCAAAAATTATACAATCATCCTCGCAACAGATTTCAGCTAAACTGTCGTAGAGAACTGAATCGGTGTTTGTTGGTTGATTCGGTGGTCTATATATGAGGCCCAATATTGTTTTGCATGAACGGTGTCGTAAGTAGGAGGAAGAGTAGGAAAAGGAAGAGTAGGAGGAGGAGTAGGAGGAGGAGTAGGAGGAGGAGTAGGAGGAGGAGTAGGAGGAGGAGTAGGAAAAGGAAGAGTAGGAGGAGGAGTAGGAAAAGGAAGAGTAGGAGGAGGAGTAGGAAAAGGAAGAGTAGGAGGAGGAGTAGGAAAAGGAAGAGTAGGAGGAGGAGTAGGAAAAGGAAGAGTAGGAGGAGGAGTAGGAAAAGGAAGAGTAGGAGGAGGAGTAGGAAAAGGAAGAGTAGGAGAAGGAGTAGGAAAAGAAAGAGTAGGAAAAGAAAGAGTATAGGAAAAGAAAGAGTAGGAGAAGGAGTAGGAGAAGGAGGAGGAGAAGGAGTAGGAAAAGGAGGAGGAGAAAGAGAAGGAGGAGGAGGAAAAAAAAGGGGAAGAGGAGATTCTGAATGTAAGGAGTGTGAAAAGGAGGAGGAGGAGGAGATAGTCTACTGTATGTAAGGGATGTGAGAATGCCATTACAATATTTATGAGAAAAAATATTTATGCTCTCAGGGAAATGTCTGAATGTTTTTTGTGAATGTCTGATGATGGTGGTGGAGTGTGTTGGTGAAGGATATAAAGAAAAGAGGGGGAAAAAAAGGGAAAGGAAAAGAAGGAAGAATAGCTTGATAAATTAAAAAAGGAAATACGGGGAACGAAAGGATGAATGGATAGATTGAGTAAAGATGGGTTTAGGGAAATAAAAAAGAAAAATGACCGAGATAGAAAAAAAAGAATGGATATATAGAATAAATATGGGTAGCCTCGGAGGGAAACAAAAAATAAAAAAAAGCATAGAAAGGAAGAATATATGAATAGAATAAAGAAGTAAGGAAGGAAAGATTGATACATAGAAAAAGACAGACGAAAAACGGAAAAAAGGAGAGAGAGAGAGAGAGAGAGAGAGAGGCAGGAAGTGGAGGAGATGAGGGTACGGGGACGTAAGGGAAGCAGGATGTGAGGGAGTGGGGGAGAGGAGAGGGGAAGGATGAGGAGGTGGGGAGAGGGAGGTGGGGAGAGGGAGGTGGGGAGAGGGAAAGGGGAAAGGGGGAGGAGAGGAGAGGGGAGGGGAGGGGAGGGTAGAGGAGAGGAGAGGAGAAGGATGAGAAGGAGGAAAGAGAAGTGACAGGAGAGGGAAAGAGATGGAGGGAAGAGGAGCGAGGGAAAACGAGAGAGGAGAGAAAGAAAAGAGAGGGAGAGAAACAGAAGACCAATAATTAAGATAACAAAGAGAGAATAAATGGGACAAGTGATAGGACGGGAGTAAATCATTATCATCACGAACAATCATTATCAAAATCAACATAATTAACACCATCCTTCATGATTATAGAGTAGAAATTTATCATCATTATCAACCACAACAACACGCCAACACCTACAAGAAAGTTAAGTTCACTCCTAAGTTAAAGGGAGATTGTGTTGTTTTTAAATTGAAATGCTGCTAATTTCTCCTCACTATACCAGAAAACAGAACCCCTCCATGATACTAATAGGGGGATTTGTTATTTGTTTCGTGGCAAATAGTTTAGGGAAATCACAGACCTTCTCATTCACCAACAAAAGAATCATTCATCTCCCCTTAAGGACCCTGTTTGTGATCGTGTATGAGAATTGGTGGCTTCATATTCCTCCTGATTATACCACGAAACAAGCTCCTTCCATAATATTATACAGTAGGTGTGTGTGTGTGTTTCTTGGCAGTATATGAAGGACTCATTTACCTCCAATTTTCTGACTACATCACAGGGTCCCTTAAGAGGTTTTGTTGGTAGGCGTTCATTCATTCATTCACGGCAAGGACTAGAACCCCGGCACTGCTTTGAAATCGTAATATAGACTCGTACTGTACACTCGTGATACGTAATCCCTGACCATAGACGAACGGCAGGCACCACACACACTTACCCTGCATTCGAACTCAGCCTCTATAGGTGTACTGGGTGGGGAAATGAGCAACAGCAGGCGATTCGAAGCTTTCTGCTCCTCACACTCTGGTCAGAAAGTATGTATCACGAGTGTACTACAAGGGGATGAAATACGACTACTGCTTCGAAATGAGCCTGGAACACTTTGGTGAGGTCAGGTAATCAAAGTTACAAACAAGTACGAAAAATGTCACAATTCTTCGGACACTGAACAGATGGAGAAATTACTGGTTTTCATTTTTTTATTCGTTTTTCATTTCTTTTCGTTCACATTTTCCCTTTCGATCTCATTTTTCCCTTTCGATCTCATTCTTCCTTTATTTCTCATTTTCCCTTTCAGTCTCATTCTTCCTTTCGTTCTCATTATTTTTCCCTTTCATTCTCATTCTTCCTTTCGATCTCATTCTTCCTTTCATTCTCATTCTCCTTTTCTTCCTCAGTTTCATTACCACTCTCATTCCCCTTTTCGTTTCCACATTCCGTATCGTTCTCATTCCCCTTTTTGTTCTACTTTTCGTATCGTTCTCATTCTCCTTTTCGCTCCTATGCACTTCCCTTATCTTTCTCTTTCCCTTTCCGTTCTCCTCCTCCTTTCCATTCAGTCTTTAGCAACACAGGAGAGGTGGTTGGAAGGATGGATTACAGGACGCTTTAATTCCGGGTCATCTTCCTTGATGGGGGATACCTTGGGACACTGAAGGGGAGATTCTTTTGTCGGTAAACTGGAAGGCTACTAACTAATTCCTCCTAACTAGGCCAGAAAACAGACGCCCTCAATGGTACTAATAGGGGATGAATTTCGTGGCATAGTTTGGAGGAATCTGAGACCTTCCAATTTTTCACCAACAAGAGAATCTCCCCTTAAGGACGATTTAGGTCATGTAAGGGCGATTTTGGCTCACGATGAGGCTGTTTGGGGGGCATTATAGGACTGATTTACGGCCTTTAGGGGTGATGGAGGTAGCCAGGGTCCCGCTAATGTCGAAACAAATGAGTACTCGGTGGTGGTGGTGGTGGTGGTGGTTGTGGTGGTTGTTGTTGTTGTTGTTGTTGTTGTTAGTGGTGGTGGTGGTAGGGAACGAGAATTTTACTGCCTGTCTGAGAGGTGGTTGTGGTGATTGTGGTTGTTGCTGTTGTTGTTGTTGTTGTGGTTAGTAGGGAACGAGAATGGTACTGCCTGTCTGAGAGGTGGTTGTGGTGATTGTGGTGGTGGTGGTAGTGGTTGTGGTAGTGGTTGTGGTTGTTGTGGTAGTGGTAGTGTGGTGGATGGTTGTAAGTGGAGGGTGGTGGTGGATGGTTGTAAGTGGAGGGTACAATATGGGAGGGAAGAATAAAGTGCATTTCCACCAAAAAAGGCCCCACCAGTATAGGTTTAGCTAATCTTACTAAGCCTCGCCAATGTATGTACAGCCACAATCAAATATCCATCGACACTTTCCTTCCATCGTAGTAAATATCTTGGTGATAAAGAACAACACATGTATGATTTTGCAGCACCTCATAATAATAATTGAGGGGATTGAGTTGACATACAGTAAGTTGTTGTATGATTATATTTTGATATGATACTGATTTATTTGCACGATGGAAGGAAAGTGTTGGTGGTTATTTGCTTGTGGCTGTACTGGTGAGTGGTACAAGGCAGTTAAATAAAGTCACAAAATATGAAAAAAAGAAAATAATGTAGAAAAGGATAATTAATGAAATGGGGGACGAAAAAAGTGGGGAGAAAGAAAATGAAAGAAATCTAGAGAGGTGTTAAATCTAAAAATGTGAAACTAAAAAATAATCTGCCTTGCACTCTCAGACTCTCTCACTTCAAGGTCGATATAAAATTGATAAAGCAAGGAAAAGGAATTATTGTAGTCATTTCTGCGACAACAACATACATACATACATTCATAATTCAAAAGTCGTGTTTTAATTAAGGAGTGTGGGGGCATCCATGACCTTTACACTGGAATGCATATCTCCCAATACTAGGAAAATTATAAAGCCAGATAGAAAAAAAAGGTAAAACAAAGCAAGGAATAAAGCCAGAGACAATAAAGCATGGAAATAAAACAAGTGAAAAGAACGCAAGGAATAAAGCCAGAGATAAATAATCAAGGAATAACGCCGGGAAAAACAAAGAAATGGAGAAAACAAAGCAAGGGATAAAGCCAGAAACAATGAAGCAAGGGAAGAATAAAGCAAGTGATAAAGCCTGAGAAACGAAAGCAAATTAATAAAGCCAGAGAACACAAAGCAAGGGATACAGCCTGAGAAAAGAAAGTAGAGGAATGAAGCCACAGAATACAATGTAAGGGAATAAAAGCAGAGACAATAAAGCAAATTAATAAAGCCAGAGAACATAATGTAGGGGAATAAAAGCAGACAATAAAGGTAGGGAATAAAGCCAGAGAATACAATGTAAGGGAATAAAGGCAGAATAAAGCAAATTCATAAAGCTAGAGAAAACATTGCAAGGGATAAAGGCAGAGACAATAAAGCCAGAGAATACAATGCAAGGGATTAAAGGCAGGGAAAACGGTACAGGACAACTCGGGTACTCTGTGAGTGGTATAAAGTCCATTGTATCGGTGGTGTCACTTCCCTGTCTCATTACCCTGCCTCCCTGTCTGCCTGTCTGCCTTTCCTGCTACTCTCTCTCTCTCTCTCTCTCTCTCTCTCTCTCTCTCTCTCTCTCTCTCTCTCTCATACATAAACGTGAATTGGTATAGAGCAGAATTTAGTCTCTCATACATAAAATGAAGTGGTACGGTATAGAGCAAAGTTATAAGGCGAGGTACTACACAAGGAAATAATTTGAAATATACAGTAGTGTAGCCTAATGGTGCAAAATGAAGTGATGTGGAGAGATTGATTTATTGATATTAGGCGCCGTAACAGCGAGGTCATAGAGCGCCAGAAGAAGGTGATAGAAAGGTAAGACAGCAAACAGGAAGGAAATAGAAAGAAAAGATGGACAATTGAAGAACTGAGAGCGAGTGCCTGGGACCGAAGGAGCCCCAAACCCACATCACTACAGGCAATACCCTCCTACGGGTGATGTGGAGAGAAGTGAAGTTATGTGGAGTAGAGTGAAGTGGTGTGGAGTAGAGTGAAGGTATGTGGAGTAGAGTGAAGTGGAGTGAAGCGGAGGGAGAATTGTATCGAGTATGTGGAGTGAAATGCTGTGTAGAAACGTGTAGTGAAGGCGAAGGACAGTGACGTACGGTACTGTGGAGTAAAGGGAGAAGTGTATCCTACTACTGTATGTGTTTGGACTGTGATGGACTTACCTATTGATGCGAGACAGAGCAGTGTGTAGCCGTCAGTCCTCATCCTCACTCCTGAAGGAAAAACATCATCATCATCGCTGTAGGGACAACACATGGGATGGTTAGTTTTGTGTTTGACCTCCTGATTGTTGAACCATGACCATATTATATTCATTACCATAAGTTCTTCCCTTGCAACTCATGTGTCGTGGAATATTGTGAATGTGGCAAACTAGGCGCTTTCGTTCGTGGGTACAAGCTCGAATGTTCAATACACTAGAGGTCCAGTATTTCGCTTGATCTGTGGACCACTAATAGATTCGGAGCTTTAAAACTCTGAAGCAGTCTTTGTGTAGCGTCTGTAGGCGATAAAGAACCCCCGTGATGTAGTCAGAAAATTGGTGCTTAGAGAGTCCTTCAAACATTGCCAAGAAACACCATCAACATTAAATTAAAATAGCTGGTTTCGTGGCATAGTCAGGAGGAATCAGAATCTCCAAGGTTTCATACACAATCAGAGGCCCTATGACACAGGGTCCCTTAGTGGAAGAGAGGAGGACGAACAAGAGGATTTAGAGAGCTGTGAGACTGAAAAATAACGTAAATTCCTCAATCCTGACACTTTACAAGATACTAACAATATATTCAACTATATATCAATACATAATAACGCACATACAACAGGTAGTGTGACAGACCACCACAACATCATAACACATCTCAACCTTCATCAAGTTATCAGAAAGCAACACAAGTCTCAAACACAATAACACACACATCAGTATATGAAAGAATATAAGTGTATCTGACAACGCGAGAATAAATATTCGTTCTAATCGATTATTACAGTTAATTAAATATAACTTTGTGCGCGAATCAAATTAATTATGAAGGTAACACATAATTATCACTACCTGAACGCGTCAAAAAAATCTCCAGATATCCTAAAAAGTATTGTACCAACAAAAAAAGCTGACGTCACCACTCACGATACACCAGTCAGTAATGGCGTCGAATCACTGAGAATGTATCCACAGCTGCTCAGTTTCTCACCAGCAGTCCTGTACCAGAGTGAGTCATTTACCTAAAACTTTGCTGTTGTTGCTGAGTATTGACCGTGCATGTGAGTGTGTGTGTTTTTTTTAGTGAACTGTGATTGGCTCTCTTATCTAGTACAGCAGGTAACAGTTCCGTGCAGGATGGGTAAATGTGGCAAGTGGCAGAAATGTGTGTATTGGTTTGTGTGGACACACACGGACTAAGGTTATGACGCCTCGACAATCTCACTGTGAACCATGAACCCGTAACGTGTAAAACTGAAGCTGCAGTGAAGCACTTATTATTGTTGCCTTTAGCAAGGATTCTAGTACCGTAAGAAGGATAGACCACTCTTATGGGAGTTTTGGTCGACGCGGTACAGGAGAGTCACCTTGCGGCGAAAAGGAAAAACTAACAGCTGGCGCCTTTACGTACACAGGAGCGGTGGGAGATTTTTTTTTTTTTCATTTTTTGGTTTGCTGTGCGTTACTAGTAAAGAAAATCAGACTTAAACATTAATCAGGATAAAGGGAAGCAGATGGAAGCTGGAGTGTTGACTCCCCGTGTCTGCTAAAGGTGCCACCGTCCCAGCCAGCCAAAGTGACGACACGAATATATATTTATGAGTGGTTTATCCTTCTTACAGTAATAGAATCCGTTTTGCCTTTAGGTAACCTGTCCTGGAAGCCACGCCCCTCTGGTAGCTAATTGGTTCATGTAAAATGTTCTTGTCGCTTGTCATTATGTTAACGCTATGTTTGTTCACAGCTTATATACTGACCTGTGAAATATTGGTGAAATTAGCAACTTAAATATCTTAGAGATATTAAGACATTAGTAGTTATTCAGCACTTTAGAGATAATGGTTAGTATTGTAGACATATATTACAGAAAGTCGAAGTCAAGGACAACATAGATGTTGGAATAAAGCCTAGTCATTATTTTTGTGATTTTGTAGCAAATATAAACTAAACAGAAACCGATGACAACAAACGTAGTGTACAATATGCAATAAACTACTATTTTCATGGGCTACATAATATATCAGATATTATTATATAACTGAATAAGCTCTACAAATAAACCGTCCTTGGGGGAGAGGTAAATGTTCAGCCACAATGACGAGTAGGATGTCAAGTGGAATGTCAAGCAACTCAGTATACCAGTCGTATAGATAGCATAAGTATCAAATCATCATAAATTGCCTACAAACATCAAATAGTTTTTATTATGGGCAATAGAAAAGTTGGGAGATAGCATCGACTGGCTGGTGATTGTCTTAAGGGGAGATTCTTTTGTTGGTGAATAGACGTGTTTCTGGTTCTGGGAAAAATTTAGAAATGCATTATGCCACGTATCATTAAGAACGTGGTGCATATATTACTCCTATCAATAGCCAGTTGACCAGATAGTGGAGAGACAACTTTAATTCTTCGCGGGCACAGGGAAGTAGCCGCCATTACAGTGTGACAGTGTGACGTCACTCACGTCAGAGTGTTTATAAACAAACGGACGACCATTGGGATACAGACGTGGTGTGCTTATTGTCTACTGTTTTTCGTCGTTATAGCCACTCCAGCTCAAAACCACACTCTTCAGGTATGTTATAAGTGTTTACTGTACACCGTGGTGGTGTGAGGAATATGTCAAAGTATTACAAGGGGAGTGAAATTAATATCAATTCACCTCTTGTCTTGAGATTGACTCTAAGAATAATATTCTGTAAGTTCTAAGAGAATATAAGTATAACTATATTGGACAGTATGTATGTTTTTTATGACGTATTATGAAGTTGAGATACTGCAGGTAACTTAAGTTTTACATCAATTTGCAGGGCAAGCAGCTTGTGAAGGTTGGTCAACTTACCAAAAGTAGACCTCTATAATTATGATCGTAGAGTTCTTTCAAGAGCTCCGTCATCCAGCCATGAAACACGTCAAGATGCAGAGGTAAGTACAGTAAAGAAAGGAGTAATTAGTTATGTGTCAAAGTGTATTACCCCCTTTAAACATCATTTGAATAAGAGATGTAGTCAGTGCCTATGATTTTCAAATGTTAATCGATATGTTCATTGTGTCATGCTAGAGGTAATTATTTCTCTCTTCCCTCCCTCTCCTGACCCCTGCCTTCCTTCCTATATTTGTTTATATTATCCCTAAGCTTTCTCTCGTCCTCCTGGTCTCATTCTGTCATCTCTGCTACATATCCCTCCTTCAATTTTCATCCTTTCCGTCCTTTCCTTTTTTGTTTCCCTTCCTCTCTCTTCCCTCCTCTTCAATACCCCTATTCTCTCCTCTCTTTACTACCCCGCAGGGGGGTATTGCCTGTAGTGATGTGGGCAATACCCTACTTTAAGGATTTTGGCGCCCCTGCGGCCCCAGCCACTCGCTTTCAGTTCTTCAACTGTCCCTCTTTTCTTTCTATTTCCTTCCTGCTTGCTGTCTCGCCTTTCTATAACCTTATTCTGGAACTATATGACCTCGCTGTTGCGGAGCCTAATATCAATCAATCAATCCTCTTTATTACTTGTCCTTTCTTCAACGCCCTCCTCAGTAAGGTACTCTCATTCTCTCCTCATTCAACCACCTCTCTGACCCCATAACTCTATCTCCCCCACGTCAGCCACACTGGTACCAAATCTGGACTGCCACGAAATACTGCAGTTCTAGTTTAGGGAGATCCGTTTCTTTTATGAGTGAGTGTATATCTAATTGAACTAGCGATGCTTTTCCCCCTCGCTAAGTCATATATAGGACATTGAGGTCGCATAACATTTCGTCAGTCAATTCCTTGATTAAGTTTTGTGTTGGTAAATCTGGAGCAACTGAAGTCTCTAAACTATTCCAAGCAACAGAACACTATTATTTTTGCTATTCTGGTCCTGTTTCCTAGCATACTTTGGAGGAATCAAGGCACTCCAATGTACCAAAGAAGAATGACCACCTTAAGCTGCTTGAGGTGGTCGGCAGTCATGAACTTCACTCAACAAACTTAAACACCATTATTTTCACTTAAGGGGATAATACACTTTTCATACATTAAAGTGCCTAGATTCCCCCAAAGAATGACAGGAAACAGGATCAGATTAACAAATATAATGGTGTCCTGTTGCTTAGAATGGTTTGGAGGAATCACTTACTCCAGATTTCCCAACACTGTACTATCTATCCCCTTAGCCCTGAAACACTACTCTTTTCCCCGGTATGTCTTTAAAACTAATCTTAAAAGTTTAGAAAGTACAATAAAAGATTAAATTGAATGTTTCACTCATCCATGTATTACGGTAATTAAATGTAACCTCGATCCCTATAGGCCTACACTTTCTCTGTCAGTTGGCCCTCCATGGTAATGTCCGCATAATTATTTCCATTCTGAATACGTGCTCGTTTCAACCCAAGGAACCTAACCTAACCTAACCTAACCAAACCTAACCTAACCTAACCTAACATAACCAAACCAAACCTAACCTAACCTAACTTAACCAAACCAAACCTAACCAAACCAAACCTGACTTAACCTGACCTGGCCTAACCTAACGATGCGGAGAGGGTAGCCGGCAGTGGTATTGAAACGAGCAGATATACTGTACAGAACCGAAATACTGTGCCCGCCCACTGTCCTCTCAGACCAGACGTGTGGTGTCATAACAACAGGAGGTCCACCATTCAGTCCAGCAGGTATAGGTTTGTATGTATGTATGTATGTGTCACTGTGGAAGCCTCACATACGTTCCGGTCATTGAAGGGTTTAAGCGATACACCTGCAAACCCGCACACCTGTCTATCTCTTACTCTATATCTGTCTCCTCTCTGCCTGCCTGTCTGCCTACATGTCCTTCAACCTCAACCTGCCTGTATTTATACCCCTTCCATCTCCGTGGACGAGTACAATTTTTATGTTTATTTTTCTCGAAGCCTGTCTGTCTGTATGTCAGTTTTTCTATGTGTCTGTCCCCCTTGCCTGCTACCGTCAATGTCTACTTCCTTTTTCCTCTTTCCTAAATTCCTAGTTCTGATTCTTGACATAAAAGCTTCATACCCGTACAGTACAGCCACGGTCAAAAGTACTGCATCAGGTGAATGAAAGGTAGCATGCATTTGAGAGCTATTAATTATATCGTTATCGTGGACCAGTCAGTCAAAGCCCCTGCTAACTGGACTGAACTGAAGCCTCCTGCCTGTCAGTAGAATGTCTGTCCAGTACTGTAACCACTCAGACTCTTCCCTTCCTCTCCAACCTATTGCATACAGATTACCTACTTTACATAACTACATCATTCCTTGGTTTTCCCTCTCTCTCTCTCTCTCTCTCTCTCTCTCTCTCTCTCTCTCTCGTTTAGTTTCTTTGCTTTACTGTTCCCTTCCTCCTCTCTGCATTGTTCCCCTTCTTTCACCCCAACCTGCTTTGCCTTTCACACTCACGTTTCTACAGTATCTCTCAATCCTAATTCTCACCACCCACACCTACTTAGTATGTAATAACCCGGCCTTTCCCACCTTATATCTTGTGTAGCCAGTTGTTATTTCAGTCAGGGAGATATGCCTTTGGGTTCGATTTATTTGTGTTATTTTATTAATACTTGCTCGAGTGACTGTTTATTTAGTATTAGTATTCAAAAAGTTATGTGTGGTACAGTACTTACATCCGGCAACAGTTACGCCTCGGCCAACCAGTAGTGTGAATAATCTGCGTGATATCGTACGTTTGGTAGCAGTGTGTGTGCTAGTTCGTGTTTATATTATATATATATATATATAAATATATATATATATATATATATATATTATTGGGTGTCGCATTAGATGAGAGAGTGGAGCTTCGTGGTGTTGGTAGCTTCCCTTCTGTCCCACTATAATCTAGATGACGACACCTTATTATACAAGTCACTTATTTATCAGGAGAGAGCAGCTACACCGTCACTCACATCATCTTGGAATATGGTCGGGCATCTTCTATGTTATGAGTTAGCGACGATGGGGGTGGTGCTTTGGGAGAAAGGGAAGGACAAGTGTTTCAGACAAGCGAGTCAACATATATGAACTCTCAACCCTAGATAAACAAGCGTTGGCTGTGTTGACTGTACTAGAAATTTCAGTCCTGAGCTGTATGTATGTCCACAGGAACCAACACACACACTGCTGCCTCATATACTCTACCATACATTTCTACTACTATACGTTTCAGCGCCGGACAGACGGTGTTTTTCGTAAATATCTCTTAAACGAATCGTTGTATCAATATAATATTTCAGCACACTGTCTTTAACACCCGGGCGTAATTTATGGCTGACATACCATATTACTATATGTGTTATGTTAGGAGTTTACTGAGTGATATTAAGCCTAATCCAGTCATCATATCTAAGGCGTTATAGAGAATCGGACGAGTGTGGGGTACTCGTGTAACCCCTCTACCAACACCCCGAAATCCCCCCACACCATTCCTTCCTTCCCTACCCCAATATCTCATTATCCCCCTCCCCGTTTCACTCTTCACCCCCCCTATTTACACCATCCCTCTTCCATTTTTTATTTTTTTAATGACAGTATGTATATACGTATCGTTCATTAGTAATATTGTTTAATACAGTTACCGTTGTGTGTGGACATGAAAACAAGAGTGGGTCAAACGACCATTAAAGCAATAGCTAATCCCGTTGTTAATGGCCGTATAGCCGGATAATAACCCACGTGTCTAAGGCCACCAGAAAAATTATTAATTTTGGTTTTGGGCAACCAAATATAATCGTTCATTGTTGCTTCATGTGTTCTTTACCTTTTTAAATAACCAATTTATGCCTTAATTGAATATTCACAGTCTCCCGTATCCCCTCCCCTTCTCTCTGAGGTATGAGGTACCCAACAGTCCGAGGCTATGACTCAAGTAGTGACAGGGTAGAAATCATTGACTGCCGAGGCGCACCTATTAGCAACAATGTTGTCCATTTGCCCCCGTGGATGCAGGACAGAGTTTGTTCTTCGTCTTGCCACATTGTACAAACGTGAAAGCCAGTGATGATGAAGACGACGTTTTCCTTGACAATGATTGTGAATAAATTTTGTTTTATCATGTTTGCAGCAATAAATCCTACACTATTATATATATATATATATATATATATATATATATATATATATATATATATATATATATATATATATATATATATATATATATATATATATATATATATATATATATATATGTAATTTGGTGATAATATAAATATAAAAGGGACAAGTCAACAAAATAACATTATATTAACTGGACCAAGTTGACATTTTATAATGAATAAGTACACAGTATCTAATAACTTTTCCTAGAATGTCCAGACCACAGGTAATGCCAGTACATCGTGTTCAATTGCATGGTTGACCATAAGGACTGCAAACATGGACATTCTACATACTACATGTATGTAAACATGCTGTTGTACAGTAATTATCAAAGTGAAATGCGTCTTGCCTCTATAGAATTGTACTGCACCATACTCTTAGTTAATAATCATATCTAAACATATACATCTACATAACATTCTAATATATAATATAGTGATGGAAGAAATAGGGAGGGCCACGAGTGATGAGGGAGGCGAGGAGCTAGGGGGAGAAGAGGAGGGAGGGGTGAGAAGGGGGGGATGTAGTTGTGGTTAGGAATGGTTTGGGAGGGTGTTGGGGGGGCCACACTTTCCTTCGAAAGCGTCAATATGACTGGCAAGCTTTGTGCTATTTTTCACGAGTAAACTCCTCGCATAACACATATAGGAATATGGTATGTCAGCCATAAATTACGCCCGGGTGTTAAAGATAGTGTGTTGAAATATTATATTGATACAACGATTCGTTTAGGAGATATTTGCGAAAAACACCGTCTGTCCGGCGCTGAAACGGATAGTAGTTGGTCCAGGGGGAACATTGTACGGCTTTCGAATGCTCTTGTTTTGCCTGTGTGTGTGTTCGCCCAAACCTTCCATATTGTTCTATCCGTTTTCTACAGAACTCCATTGAAAATATATAGAAACTTTCCACACGTCGGAAACACAAAGGAATGGGTAGAGATATGGGTTCAGTTCATCCAGGTCGGAGTTAGCGAACCACAATATAACTGAAGCACCTGTGATTCGAACGCGTAAACAACAGAAGAAGGCAGATGGTGAACTGAGTCTGAGAAGCTGTCGTTCGAACCAAAAGCAATTCAGTCCTGTTGTGGGTGGCTGAGGGAATGAACCTTTAGTACACGATAGAATCTCATACGACAGACTGATGTAAGGCAGGTAAGGTGTAAACTATCACCACCAGATATTGTATAGCATTTTATTTTATTCACATTACATTGAAGGTAAGAGGTGATGTAACTGTGGTGATGTATATATAATTCCATCCCCATCTCTTCTAATTCCATTTTCGTATCTTCTAATTCCATCCCCATCTCTTCTAATTCCATCCCCATCTCTTCTAATTCCATCCCCATCTCTTCCAACTCCATCCCCATCTCTTCTAACTCCATCCCCATCTCTTCTAATTCCATCCCCATCTCTTCTAATTCCATCCCCATCGCTTCTGATTTTATTCTCGTCTCTCTAATTCCATCCCCATCTCTTCTAATTCCATCCCCATCTCTTCTAATTTCATCCCCATCTCTTCCAATTCCATCCCCATCTCTTCTAACTCCATCCCCATCTCTTCTAACTCCATCCCCATCTCTTCTAACTCCATCCCCATCTCTTCTAATTCCATCCCCATCTCTTCTAATTCCTTCCTCATCTCTTCTAATTCCATCCCCATCTTTTCTAATTCCATCCCCATCTTTTCTAATTCCATCCCCATCTCTTCTAATTCCATCCCCATCTCTTCTAATTCCATCCCCATCTCTTCTAATTCCATCCCCATCTCTTCTAATTCCATCCCCATCTCTTTGCATACTGCTTAACTATAGTTCCTTGGTTCATTATTGTAGGATGCTGGTTAAGTAGCAAGTCAGAAGGTTATTTAATCAGTAACTTAGAATAGAATCTTACTAATGGTATGGTTTATGTACACTTAGTGAGTAGAATAGTTACAGTAATTAATCTAAAATCCGCTTATGCTTATACTTAACGGTGACTGTAAGATTTTGAATAGAATGTTAATGGCTTACATGCTTAGTGAGTAGAATAGTTACGGTAATTATTGACTTAAAATCTGCTTAATTTGATGGTAAAGACTGTCTCTACACAAAGGACTTGATGTATTGTTGATGTAGAGGAGGAGATGAAAGGGGAGGAGGTATAGTTATCTCCATCCATCTCCCTCGTCGTCACCACCAACATATCTTCCTCCTCCACCACCACCACCACATCTTCCTCCTCCACCACCACCACCACCCACCTCCTCCTCCTCCTCCTCCTCCTCCTCCTCCTCCTCCTCCTCCTCCTCCTCCTCCTCCTCCTCCTCCTCCTCCTCCTCCTCCTCCTCCTCCTCCACCACCTTCTCCTCCTCCTCCTCGTTACTCATTCAAAACACGTTCACACTCCAAAACTTTTTCTTGCTGTTTGTTATTTTCAGTGGAAGTCGGAAAAGACGGAAATCACTGTCAGTCTGGCAACTACTACCAAACAATACAGTAGGTGGGCAAGTTGAGAAACATTTGGGGATTCAGTCAGAGAGCAGTGGGGACCTCGCCTACACACCGAATGGACAACAACAAAAAAGTTATATAGGTGTGTAGGTCTTATGGAGAATGCATGTGTATATTGGATGTCGAATAATTTCCCGTCTTTGGTTCGATTTTTTTGTGGTTGTCTTTTTCGATGTGTGTTTATGTGTGAAAGTGTATGTGTTTGTACGTAAAAGTGTGTGTGAGTTTGTGTGTGAAAGGGTGTTTGTATGTTTGTATGTGAAAGTGTGTGAATTTGTGTGTGAAAGTGTGTGTGTATATTTGTATGTGAAAGTGTGTGTGAAAGTGTGTGTGTATATTTGTATGTGAAAGTGTGTGTGTTTGTATGTGAATGTGCGTGTGTTTGTATGTGAATGTGCGTGTGTGTTTGTGTGTGCCCTTGTGAAAGTCTGTGTATGTGTGTGCGCTCTCTCTCTCTCTCTCTCTCTCTCTCTCTCTCTCTCTCTCTCTCTCTTTGTTATAGATAAGCATAGATCTATTATAACTAATACAGCGCACAACATTTGTACCTAAACTCGTAATATATAAATTTTTTGTTTACATTTTCGCAACAGATCCCGGAGTTAATGGTTGGTTTGCTCGTGGTCGCCCCAGGAAGGATTATCAAGGCTATTCCAGTTTTCACTACCAATACCTCAGGGCAAAGTTACGTACGACATTTGGTGAGTAATAAGACGCATATATCCAGGTTATGAAGAGACAGTGTATACAGAGTTTATTATAAGGCTGGTTAATGTGTGTAAGGAGTAGGAGGGATGTGACCTACGAGTAAAGTCCATTCAAATGTACCTCCATTCTGTCATGTCTTTTGTACGGTAATCTCTATGTAAGGAATTAGCACTTAGTAATGCTAGTGTGTGTTTAGGGGGGGGGGGTTGTATGTGTGAGTGTGCAGGAGTGTGTGTGAGTGGAAGTGTGTGTGTGTGTGTGTGGGAGTGTGTGTGTAGGAGTGAGTGTGAGTGTGTGTGAGTGTGTGTGTGTGTGTAGGAGTGAGTATATGTGTGTGTGTGTGTGTGTGTAGGAGTGAGTATCGGTGGGAGTGAGCGTGTGTGACTCCATGTGTGTGTGTGAGTGTGTGTGACTCCATGTGTGAGAGAGAGAGAGAGAGAGAGAGAGAGAGAAGATGGCTTGGTTGACGTCCACCCTCCTAAAACCTGCTAATCTTGAAAATCCCTTTACAGTGGCCTTGAGTCTCTGTGTGTGTCTGTCTGTATGTCTGTGTCTGTCTGTCTGTCTGTATGTCTGTGTCTACCAGTTTGCCTGTGTCTGTCTGTCTGTATGTCTGTCTGTCTGTATGTCTGTGTCTACCAGTTTGTCTGTGTCTGTCTGTCTGTATGTCTGTGTCTGTCTGTCTGTATGTCTGTGTCTACCAGTTTGTCTGTGTTTACCTGTATGTCTCTCCAGTTTTATGTATGTATGTATGTATGTATTTAAGTAGCTACAATATATATGGATGCATTAATGTGTACAGTATAGTAAGTTTCTATCAGGTTGTACAATATTTACCTTTAGTCCATATTTGTCCCTGTTCTCTTCTCTCTATCAGTCATTATTAAGTTATTTCTGCTAATCTTTAGATATAATTATGCTGTAAATATTTATGATATATTTATGCTTCTTTTAACCATTTATGATATAATTATGCTTCTTTTAACCATATATGATATAATTATGCCTATTTTAACCATTTATTATAACATTATGCTTGTTTTAACCATTTATGATATAGTTATGCTTGTTTTAATCATTTATGATATAATTATGCTTGTTTTAACCATTTATTATATAATTATGCTTGTTTTAACCATTTATTATATAACTGCTTGTTTTAACCATTTATTATTAAATATTGCTTGTTTTAACCATTTATGATATTATACTTGTTTTAACCATTTATGATATAATTATGCATGCTTGTTTTACCCATTAATTTAATATGCATAACACACTCGCATATAAAAATCAAGTTTCTTGGAGCTTAACATTAACAGGAGGAACACTATATGCACAAATTGAAAAACGAGGGAGAGAGAGCCCTTGTTTGGTGCCGATTTGTGTATGTAGCTTATGTGTGTGTGGGTGTATGTGTGTAGGTATTGTATATTCTTACCTACCAATTTGTTTTTGCCTATTTGTATCTTTACGGGATTGAGTCAGGCTCGTAATGTTCCTTTTTTTTAAACCCAATCATCATATTTTTCTTTAAAGTTATGTATGTTTTTGGCACACACTACATCTTCCGGAAATGCGTTCTATTGATCTATTACTCTATTTTGGAAAGCTGTATTTCTGTACATCTCTTGTCTCCTCTTTTTTTTAATTAATTTCTTACTGTGACCTCTCATTGTAGGTATATATGAGTGTGTGTGTGTGTGTGTGTGTAAGCTAGGTCCAGTACAGAACCTTCACATTATCTCCATTTCCTTTTCATCATCGTTTCTATGCAATAATACAAAACGAACAAGTCAGAATATATATAAATGAACCAGGCAGCCACTACGGGCAAGCGAACCTATTTAAGGACCCTGTGTTTGTGTATGAAAATTGGAGGCTTCTGATTCCTTCAAACCATGCCACGAAACAAGCTCCTTCCATATAGGTGGTGTTTCGTGGCAATATTTGAAGGACTCATTTATCTCCCATTTTCTGACTACATCACAGGGTCCCTTAATACAGCCAAGCTAAAAACCAAGGCAGTCAATACAAACCAACTTCATACAATTAGTGAAAGTTTTTAAAAGCCAAGGCAGCCAGTTAGTTCCACACGTCGCAGTCCAATAATAATAATAATAATGATAATAATAATAACAATGACAATAATAATAACAATAATAGTGATGATAATAATAACAATAATAACAATAATAATAATAATAACAATGATAATAATGACAACAACAATAATAATAATAATAATAATAATAATAATAATAATAATAATAATAATAATAATACTATAAATAATGATGATAATAACAATAATAATAAGAAGAATAACAATAATAATAATAATAATAATAATACTAATAATAATAATAATACTAATAATAATAATAATACTAATAATAATACACTATTAACCAACCCTAATTTTAATTTACCTAAATCGAGATAAAATAATAAGGACTGTACGGACCTCGACGAGAATAGTTCTAATCAATTACACGCACGAATAACCCACCTTGAAAAAAAAAAAAGCAGTGTCATCGGGATTTGGGGCTTCTATGATATATTTTAGGTTAATTCGGGCATGTGAATAAGTCCATCCATAGGGTCTATTTTTGTGTTCTCTTATTTTTTTTTTTTTTTTTTTTTTTTTGCTGAGAATTTGGACTCCGTCAGAATTATTATTCACTTCACTTTCGAATGTGCAGGAGGATTATGTATGTATGTATGTTTTAGGTTCCTGTGTGTGTGTGTGTGTGTGTGTGTGTGTAGGAGGATTATGTATATATGTATATTCTAGGTAGGTCCCTGTGTGTGTGTAGGAGGATTATGTTTGTATGTATGTTCCAGGTTCCTCTGTGTGTGTGTGTGTGTGTGTGTGTGTGTGTGTGTGTGTGTGTAGCTGGATTATGTATGTATGTTCTAGGTCCCTGTCTATGTGTTATGTGATCGTGTTATTTTTTCTTAGATAGCTATAGCATCTTTCTACAATCGTCTAATGATGCAATATTAGTTCTACTACCTATTACATACATCCAATCTTTTACCAATGATGATCCAACTCGGTAAGCATATTGGGAGATAGCGAACTACTTGGGTGAGAATATCGTAGTGTATTTATTGGTTAGGGTTGTAATCTGTCAAATGGTTAGCATACAACGGAGCCAACTAATGGACAGAAGAAACTTTATATATATCAATTATGTCTATTAATATAACGCTTCTTTGTAACACTCACAATACGACACCACAAGCGAGGTAACACGAACACCTCTACATTTTATTCACAAGTCCAACACACTTGATTAATTAAGGGGAGATTCTCTTGTTGGTAAATTGAAAGGCTACTGATTCCTCCTAACTATACCAGAACACAGATATCAGTATGGGATCTAATTCGTGGCATAGTTTGGGTGAATCAGAGTCCTTCCAATTCACCAACGAAAGAATCTCCCCTCAAGGAATACACTCACAAGTTATGAGAGAGAAACGCAAAACTATAACACCATCACAACTAAACCAAAGCCAGATTAGTAGGCAACACATAATTTTGACATCAACAGAAACACAACACTAATGACAACTCAGCTCGAACACAAACACCACCAACATACTCGAAATGGAAACACGACAGACAAATACACATTAAAAGAAACACAATAAAACACAAATACACATTAAAAGAAACACAATAAAACACAAATACACATTAAAAGAAACACGATAAAACACACAAATACACATTAAAAAACACATAATAAAACACACAAATACACATTAAAAGAATCACAATAAAACACACAAGTACACATTAAAATAAACACAATAAAACACACAAAAATACACATTAAAAGAAACACGATAAAACACACAATTAATACAGTATAGCTCAACTTTTTCACCAACCATACCACGCAACTAAATCACAAACGGAAGAAAACACAAACCCACTATAGAGAAACACAGTAAGCAGATTATAACAACACAAACATAACAAACAACACAAGGTTACACCAACATTGCTGCAATAACAATAAGGCAACCAAAGCAACACCAACAGATACAAAACAAAACAAATCACGGACCAAGGCCACCTCCATGTTTCTCCTTCTTCCTTGCTCATTCTCCCTTCCACCCTCCTCCCTCTTCCTTTTTCTCCTTTCTTCCTCTCTCCATTCTACTCTCCTCCCTCTTCGTCTTTCTCCTTCCTTCCTTATTCTCCCTTCCACCCTCCTCCCTCTTCCTCTTTCTCCTTTCTTTCTCATTCTCCATTCTACTCTCCTCCCTCTTCGTCTTTCTCCTTCCTTCCTCATTCTCCCTTCCACCCTCCTCCCTCTTCGTCTTTCTCCTTCCTTCCTCATTCTCCCTTCCACCCTCATCCCTCTTCCTCTTTCTCCTTTCTTTCTTTTTCTCCCTTTTACCCTCCTCCCTCTTCGTCTTTCTCCTTTCTTTCTCTTTCTCCTTTCTTTCTCTTTCTCCTTCCTTCCTTATTCTCCCTTCCACCCTCCTCCCTCTTCCTCTTTCTCCTTTCTTTCTCATTCTCCATTCTTCTCTCCTCCCTCTTCCTCTTTCTCTTTTCTTTCTCATTCTC
>JAWQEG010004483.1:27500-62625 GCA_033782935.1 Petrolisthes cinctipes
GAATATAATAAACACCTTTTGGTTACCAGGCAGGAAGATTCATGTTACTTGCAAGATCGTGTACTGTAAATTTGTCTCATCCTGAAAACACATAATTATAAGATTTTGTCAACATGCTGAATGAGTTACGATGAAAATTACGATGATGATGACGATAACCTATTTTTCTCGTTTGTTATTTAATAGGTTGATGACATTAGGGGTGGGTTATGAGTAATGTTGATGGTTGTAATTGAATCGTATACAAGTAGAGGAAGGATAGGGATGAGGATGAGGAGGGTAAAGTATTGTAGGAAGAAGAGAAATGGATTGTGGAAATGGTGGGTAAAGAAGAGGGAAAGATTGAGAAGAAGGAGGAGGAGGAGGTAAAGGAAAGAAGCAGAGTAGAAACAGGAACAGAAAATAATGAAAGGAGAAGAGAAGTTGAAGGTAGAGAAGAAGTAGATAAGTGAGAAAGAGAATTAGAAAGTAGAGGAAAAGAAGATGAGTGAGGATGAGAAGTAGAAAGAAGAGGTGAAAATAAGAACGAAAAGTAATTAGAAGGTAGAGGAAAAGAAAATAGGTGAGGAAGAGAAGTAGAAAATATACAAGAAGATAAAGGAGGAAGAGAAGTAGAAAGAAGAGGTGAAAATAAGAAAGAAAAAGAATTAGAAGGTAGAGGAAAAGAAAATAAGTGAGGAAGAGAAGTAGAAGATAGAGAAGAAGACAAGTGAGGAAGAGAAGTAGAAAGAATAGGTGAAAATAAGAACGAAAAAGAATTAGAAGGTAGAGGAAAAGAAAATAAGCGAGGAAGAGAAGTAGAAGATAGAGAAGAAGAAAGAAGAGGTGAAAATAAGAACGAAAAAGAATTAGAAGGTAGAGGAAAAGAAAATAAGTGAAGAAGAGAAGTAGAAGATAGAGAAGAAGACAAGGGAGGAATAGAAGAAGAAAGAAGAGGTGAAAATAAGACAGAAAAAGAATTAGAAGGTAGAGGAAAAGAAAATAAGTGAGGAAGAGAAGTAGAAGATAGAGAAGATGATAAGGGAGGAAGAGAGGTAGAAAGAAGAGGTGAAAATAAGAACGAAAAAGAATAAGAAGGTAGAGGAAAAGAAAATAGGTGAGAAAGAGAAGTAGAAGATAAGGGAAGAAGAGAAATAGAAAGAATAGGTGAAAATAAGAAAGAACAAGAATTAGAAGATAGAGGAAAAGAAAATAAGTGTGGAAGAGAAGTAGAAGATGGAGAAGAAGAAAGAAGAGGTGAAAAGAAGAACGAAAAAGAATTAGAAGGTAGAGGAAAAGAAAATAAGTGAGGAAGAGAAGTAGAAGATAGAGAATAAGATAAGGGAGGAAGGGAAGTAGAAAGAATAGGTGAAAATAAGAAAAAAAAAAATTAGAAGGTAGAGGAAAAGAAAATAAGTGAGGAAGAGAAGTAGAAGATAGAGAAGAAGAAAGAAGAGGTGAAAATAAGAAAGAACAAGAATTAGAAGGTAGAGGAAAAGAAAATAGGTGAGGAAGAGAAGTAGAAGATGGAGATGAAGACAAGGGAGGAATAGAAGTAGAAAGAAGAGGTGAAAATAAGAAAGAACAAGAATTAGAAGGTAGAGGAAAAGAAAATAAGTGAGGAAGAGAAGTAGAAGATAGAGAAGAAGACAAGGGAGGAAGACATGATGGTGGTGAAGGAAGGGCAGGAGGAAGGATTAGGAAAATGAGAATATGACTCTAATGACGACCACGGAAAAGAAAAATGAAGAAAGCCAAGAGAGGTGAGGAAGGTGGAGGGAGGAAGGAAGGGAGGGGGAATGAATGAAGCCAGGTGGATGGAGGAAGGGAGGGAGAATGAACGAAGCCAGGTGGATGAAGGTGTAAGGAGGGAGGAAAGGAGGGGGAATGAATGAAGACAGGTGGATGAAGGTGGAGGGAGGGAGGAAACGAGGGGGAATGAACGAAGCCAGGTGGAGGGAGGGAGGAAGGGAGGGGGAATGAACGAAGCCAGGTGGATGAAGGTGGAGGGAGGAAGGAAAGAGAAAACATGAATGAAGCCAGGTGGATGAAGGTGGAGGTAGGGGAAAAATAGAGAGAGAGAGCCAGGATGAAGGTGAAGAGAGGAAGGAGGGAATATGGAGAAACCCAAGAGGTGGAATGTGAAGGGAAGAAGGATGAAAAAATGGAGAGAGCCAGGTGGATGAAGGTGGAGGGAGGAAGGAGGGAATATAGTGAAAGCCAAGAGGTGGAAGGTGAAGGGAAGAAGCAGGGGAAAATGGAGAGAGTTAGGTGCATGGATGAAGGTGTAGGAAGGAAAGAAAAATGGTAAAGCCAGGAAGGAGGTGCATGGAGGGGTGGAGGGAGGGGACAGGTGTCAGCGGCAGGTAAGAAGGGTGCACATTAGGGAGGGATGAGTGTGTCTGAACCTTGTCTGAGAAGGAAGGAAGGAGGGAGGGAGGGAAGGAGAGAGGAGTGTGGGTTAGTGTGAGGGAGGGAGAGGAGAAGGGAGAGAGGAGTGTGGGTTAGTGTGAGGGATTTAGGGAGAGGGGAAGGGAAAGAGAAGGGAGTGTGGGTCTGTGTGAGGGAGCTAAGGAGAGAGGGAGAGATAGAGAAAGGAGTGTGTGTCAGTGTGAGGAAAGGAGAGGGGAAGGGAAAGAGAGAGGAGTGTGGGTTAGTGTGAGGGAGGGAGAGGGGAAGGAAAAGAGAGAGGAGTGTAGGTCTGTGTGAGGGAGAGGGGGAGGGAAAGGAGTGTGGGTCAGTGTGAGGGAGGGAGGGAGAGGGGAAGGGAAAAAGAGGGAGGAGTGTGGGTCTGTGTGAGGGAGCTAAGGAGAGAGGGAGAGATAGAGAAAGGAGTGTGGGTTAGTGTGAGGGAGGGAGGGAGAGGGGAAGGAAAAGAGAAAGGAGTGTGGGTCTGTGTGAGGGAATGAGGGAGAGAGCTAGAGAGAGAGAGAGAGGGGAGCGCAAATGAATGGGATGGAAAGAGGGAAGGAGTTAGGAAGAGAGGGAGGAGTGTCAATGGTACATGTATGAGTGGGTGGCAGGAGAGGGACACGGAAAGAAACGAGAGAGAGAGAGAGAGAGAGAGAGAGCAGTGAGTAGAAAGGGATTAGTGAGTGAGTATGTTGTATGGGGGGAGTATCAGGGAGAGGTGGATTGAGGTGGGAGAATGAGAGGAACAGAGGGAGAGCCGATAAAGGGTCAAAAGGAAAGCGGTGTTGAGGTGGGTTTAGAGGGAGGAGAGGGGAGGAAATATAGGATGATGAGAGATGCAGCGAGGAAATGGGAGGGCGAGGTGAAGGAAGGAAGGAAGGAAGGAAAGAAAGAAGGAAGGAAGGAAGGAAGGAAGGAAAGAAGGAAGGAAGGAAGGATAGGAAGGAAGGAAGGAACAAAGGATAGGAAGGACAGCATGTCAGTAGAGTACATGAATGAATTGATGGATGGATGGATGGAGGGAGGGGAAGGAGCTATTCAGAACTGGACTGGACAGCGTTTGATGAGCACCATGAACTATCTAGCCCAATCTATTGTAGTGTAGTGTATAGTACAGTAGTGTTGTGTATGGTGTGGTGTAGTCTGGTAAGGTGTGGTGTGTTGTATATGGTGTAGTGTGGTATGGTGTGGTTACTGTGGTATATGGTGCGGTGTAGTGTGATATATGGTGTGGTGTAGTAGGTGTATGGTGTGGTGTAGTGTGATATATGGTGTGGTATATGGTGTTTTGCAGTGTGGTGTATGGTGTGGTGTAGTGTGGCATAGTTTAGCACGATCCGGTGTGGTGTGGGAAGGTCTGGTATAGTTTAGTTTAGGGTGTGGTGTAGTTTAGTTAATATAAGGTTTGGTGAATTTTATCATATGTTGTAGTGTATTGTGACACAGGCTAGAGCATCAACTGGTGTGGTCTGCATTGGAGGGTCTGATGTAGTTTGATACGTGGTCTGATGAGGACTGATTCGACATGGTTTGGTCTGGTTTGGTGTGGTCTGCATGGAAGGGTCTGATGTAGTTTGATACGTGGTCTGGTGAGGACTGATTCGACATGGTTTGGTCATGGGAGGGTCTGATGTAGTCTGATACGTGGTCTGTTGAGGACTGATTCGACATGGTTTGGTCTGGTTTGGTGTGGTCTGGTGAGGACTGATTCGACTTGGTTTGGTCTGGTTTGGTGTGGTCTTCATGGGAGGGTCTAATAGTGTCGTTTGATGTGTGGTTTAGTGAGGACTGTTTCTGCGTGGTCTGGTATGGTCTGGTGTGAGCAGCAGCAGAAGGAGGAGGAGGAGGGTGGTGGGGTTGGTCTGCAAGCAATTAGGATATTCACCCCTGACTGAATAATCTGGGTCACATCACACACACACACACACGCTGTCACACACACACACACACACACACACACACACGCTGTCACACACACACACACACACACACGCTGTCACACACACACACACACACACACGCTGTCACACACACACACACACGCTGACACACACACACACGCTGACACACACACTCGCGCTGACACACACACACTCGCGCTGACACACACACACTCGCGCTGACACACACACACGCTGACACACACACACACACGCTGACACACACACACACGCTGACACACACACACACACGCTGTCACACACACACGCTGACACACACACACACACACGCTGACACACACACACGCTGACACACACACACACACACGCTGACACACACACACACACACACACACACGCTGACACACACACACACGCTGACACACACACACACACGCTGACATACACACACACGCTGACATACACACACACGCTGACATACATACACACCGACCCATATCTCTCTCTCTCTCTCTCTCTCTCTCTCTCTCTCTCTCTGTACAGGTTAATTAACCATGCCTGGCAGTATTAATTGAGAAGAAGTGGAGGCGGGCAGAGGACACCCAACCTCACACCACCAAGTAGGAGGAGGAGGAGGAGGAGGAGGGAGGAAGAGGGTGAAGTGGAGGAGGAAAAGGAGGAAGAGGGAGAAGTGGAGGAGGAAAAGGAGTAGGAGGAAGTTGGTGAAGTGGAGGAGGAGGAAAAGGAAAAGGAGGGAGGAAGAGGGTGAAGTGGAGGAGGAAAAGGAGAAGGAGGAAGAGGGTGAAGTGCAGGAGGAAAATAAGAAGGAGGAGGAAAAGGACGAAGGGAATAGAAAAACAAGGTAAGGAACGAAATGAGAGAAGAAGGAGGAGGAGGAGGAGGAGAAAAAGAAGAAGGTAGGAGAAAGGTTGAGAATGAAGTAGTAGGAAGAGGAAGATAAGGGAGGAAGGATAGGAGGAGAAAAGAAAAGAAAAGAAGAAAAACGAAAAGAAAAAGAAGAGGAAGAAGAAGAAGGAGAAAAAAACAAGAAGAAAGGAAGAATGATTAAGATGAGTCGGTGGAGGATGAAGTATTAGAATGAGAAGGAAAAACAAGAGAGTATATAGAGACAGGCGACATAATTCACTCAGGACCCCAACATGAACAACCCTCACATGTACTGGACTCATTACTCAGGGTTACTCGTCCCTCGATGATTCATGAAGCCTTGGACAATTAAGGGTTTAGTTCGAGTATAGTGTTGGTTAATTAGAAGGTCTGTGATTCCTCCAGGTTATGCCAGGAAACACACCACCATTATTTGTTTTTAATCTGGTCTTGTTTCCTGACATACTCGTACTTTGGAGGAATCGAGGTGCTCAAATTTATGTAACAAAATATAGGCTGGACAGATAGGCAATGGAAGAGAGAGAAGGGAAGAAGAGTAGGGGAACGTCAGATTGGATAATATTACTGTTAGATAAAGGAAATGGAAATTATATTATATATATATATATATATATATATATATATATATATATATATATATATATATATATATATATATATATATATATATATATATATATATATATATATATATATATATATTAGGAGATAAAGGAATAAAAGAGATAGTAAGTGAAAAAGGGAATGAGAAAGAATAAAGGAGAGCAGAAAAAAGTGAGAAAAACAGAAGGCAAGAGAGAGAGGGAGAGAAAGAAGAAAAGTCTCTATAAAGTTTGAGAAATTGTTTATGCAGGCAGGTCAGATGGTATGGTTTGCAGCAACATTCTCTCCATCCTACTACTCCTCCTCATCCTTCTCTTACTCCTCCTTTCTTCTCTTACTCCTCCTTTCTTCTCTTACTCCTCCTCCTCCTTCTCTTACTCCTCCTCCTTCTTCTCTTACTCCTCCTCCTCCTTTTCTTACTCCTCCTCCTCCTTTTCTTCCTCCTCCTCCTCCTCCTCCTCTTACTCCACCTCCTCCTCCTCCTCCTCTTACTCCTCCTCCTCCTCCTTCTCCTTCTCTTACACCTCCTTTCTTTTTCGTCTCCTTTTTTCTTCTCTTTGGTCTCCTTCTCTACTTTCTCTTCCTTCTTTTTCTTTCGTCTCCTAATCTACTTTTACTTTCGACTTCCTCCTCTTATTTCTTTCGGCTCCTTCTCCTTCTCTTCCTTCTTCTACTTCACTTCTCCTTCTCTTTCGTTTACTCCTCCTCCTCCTTCTTCTTCTCTTTCCCTTCTTCCTTCTCTTTCGTTTACTCCTCCTCCTCCTTCTTCTTCTCTTTCCCTTCTCTTTCGTTTCCTCCTTCTCCTTCTTCTTCTCTTTCCCTTCTCTTTCGTTTCCTCCTTCTCCTTCTTCTTCTCTTTCCCTTCTTCCTTTCTCTTTCGTCTCCTCCTTTACCTTTTCTTCGTCTTCTTTCTCATACTTTTCGTCTTCCTCGTTATCGTTTTCACCGTCTACGTTTTCCTCCTTTCCTTTCCACTCCCCTTTTCCTCCTCCCTGCCTATTTCTTCTTCTACACCTCTCTCTCCATTTTCCCTCTCTTCTCGTCTCTCCTTCTCTTCCTCCATCTCCTCCTGTTCTCCTTATCATTCCTCCTTTCTCCTCTTCTAACGTATCTTGTATTCCTTATCATTCCCTTTTCCTCTTCCCTCTCTTACAATCGATTCTTTTTTCTGTTTCCCTGCTTCTTTGTTCACTTAATTATTCTTACACCCTTGTTCCTACTTTAACTTCTTTTATCACTCCTATCCTCTTTCCTGCCGTCTTGAATCTTTCCCATTATCTTTCCTACCCTCCTCCTTCTCTCTATCCTTCCTCCATCCTTCCCATGCTCCTCCTCCTCCTCCTCCTCCTTTCTCTGTGCATTCATTCCATCCTGCAATTCCAATAATTATCTGAAATCCCTCCAACCCATCCACCAAATGATTCATATCCCTGACTTACCACCCTGACTCGCCTCCCTGACTCATCCTCCCTGACTTACCTCCCTGACTTACCTCCCTGACTTACCTCCCTGACTCATCCTCCCTGACTCATCCTCCCTGACTTACCTCCTTGACTCATCGCCCTGACTCATCGCCCTGACTCATCCTCCCTGACTCATCCTCCCTGACTCATCCTCTCTGACTCATCCTCCCTGACTTACCTCCCTGACTCATCACCCTGACTCATCCTCCCTGATTCACCTCCCTGACTTACCTCTGTGACTTACCTCCCTGACTTTCTTGACTCATCCTCCCTGACTTACCTCCCTGACTCCATCTGACTCATCCTCCCGACTCATCCACATAATGGTAGTCTGTTGCTACTATGAATGAATAATTTAGAGGAATTTACCAACGCTCCTTCATGTTGAAATATTTGGACCTAACCTAACCTAACTGAATCAAACCTAACCTAACCTAACCTAACCTAACCCAAACCAAACCAAACCTTACCAAACCTAATCTGACCTAACCAAACCAACCAAACCAAACCAACCTAACCTAACCTAACCTAACCTAACCTAACCTAACCTAACCAAACCAACCCAACCCTGCTTATCCTAACCTAACTTAATCAAACCTAACCAAACCAAACCCAACCCAACCCAACCCAACCCCAAACCCAACCCTGCTTATCCTAACCCAACCTAACCAAAGCTGCGCGAAGGAACGGCCGAGAGCAGTGTAATAATAACTTTGGGAAAACTTTAGGGTTCGTTTTTATTCATTCATGCCTGGTTCTGTTTTGACTCTCCGGCTTGTCTGGGTTACTTGGGCCGAACCTGACCCCTGTTTATCTATTCAGGTGTTTGTTTATGTGTCTATGTATATACTGTTTGCGACTTGGAGATGAAGGCCTGGTATATGTATGTATGTATGTACACTCACGAGCACTAATAAGTATACAGTTTTGGTTGAAGCATTGAACAGTCTAATACACCAACGAAGAGCTAATTCCAATGGAGATCTTATTGTGCATTTATTTACTGACTCTATGTATTCGAAGCACACCTGAATACTTATTGTGCATTTATTTACTGTCTCTATGTATTCGAAGCACACCTGAATACTTATTGTGCATTTATTTACTGTCTCTATGTATTCGAAGCACACCTGAATACTTATTAGTGCTTGTGACTGTACAACTTGTGTGCTTCAAATACCTAGAGACAGTAAATAAATGCACAATATGATTTCCATTCGAATGATTTCGTTGGTGAATTGGACTGATCAAAGCTTCAACCAAACCTGTATACTTATTAGTGCTCGTGACTGTACATATTGGGTATTAGTGTGCCTGGCATCTGAAGCAACTATATAAGTGATTCCTCCAAACTATTCCAAGCAACTACAGACCACCATTATTTTATTATTATTGACCGTTTTTTTTTTTTTTTTTTTTTTTATTATTATTATTATTATTATTATTATTATTATTATTATTATTATTATTATTATTATTATCATTATCATTATTATTCACTTTGAAGGAATCAAGGCACTCTAATGTATGTACCAAAAGTTAGTAGTGTAGTTAGTTAGTAGTTAGTAGTAGTGTATGGTTAGTAGGGATGGTACAGTGTTGGTAAATTTGGAGCCAATGATTCCTCCAAACTATTCCAAACAACAGGCCACCATTAATTATGTTCATCTGGTCCTGTTTCCTGGCATACTGTGGAAGAATCAAGGCACTCCAATGTACCCAAAGTGTCTAAGTGTATCATATATATACGTCCCTTAAGGGGGAAGTGTTGTGTTGGTATATTTGGAGCAACTGAATCCTCCAAGCAAATTCCAAGTAACAGAACACCATAATTATTTTCGCTCTTCTGGTCCTGTTTTCTAGCATACTTTGGAGGAATCATGGCACTCCAATGTATCAAAATAGAATTATCACCTTAATGTGTTCAGCTTCTGCAGTCTTTTTCCTTCCCTTTACACGTTGTTCAATTAATTAACTCTTACTTGTCTTTAAGTCATTAATTTACTGGCTGTCAACTGTTAGCGTTATTGAATCTGGTGGTGTAGATTTTTATGCACAGGAACGAAAGAAAATGAAGGAAAATAATGTAGCTAATGAGAGAGAGAGAGAGAGAGAGAGAGAGAGAGAGAGAGAGAGAGAGATTCAAAGCAAAACAAAGCAAGAGAATACGTGTGTGTATGAGAGAGAGAGAGAGAAGGGGAGCGACGGAATGTATGAGAGAGAGAGAGAGAGAGAGAGAGAGAGAGAGCCCGGATGAAGCGAGAGTATAGAGAAGTGAAAATTATGCTGAGAGGGAAAGGACGGAAGGAAGGAAGGAAGGAAAGGAGAGGAGGGGAAGGAACGGATAATACCTGACTGTGATGAATAAGAGAACGTACCGTAGTGAAGCAGGGGAGAGGAAAGGATATAAGACACACACACACACACACACACACACACACACACACACACACACACACACACATAGATAGAAGATTGAGAGAGAGGGTGAGGAAGAGGAAGGCTTTGAGAGACAGGTATAGATAAGTAAATAGAAAGATAGATAGATAGATAGATAGATAGATAGAAGATTGAGGGAGAGGGTGAGGAAGAGGAAGGCTTTGAGAGACAGGTATAGATAAGTAAGTAGACAGACAGACAGATAGATAGATAGAGAGAGAGGGTGAGGAAGAGGAAGGCTTTGAGAGACAGGTATAGATAAGTAGATAGATAGATAAATAGATAGATAAACAGATAGATAATAGAGAGAGTGGGTGAGGAAGGGGAAGGCTTTGAGAGACAGATATAGATAGATAGATAGAAGATTGAGAGAGAGGGTGAAGAAGAGGAAGGCTTTGAGAGACAGGTGTATATAAATTAATTGACAGACAGATAGATAGATAGATAGAAGACTGAGAGAAAGGGTGAGGAAGAGGAAGGCTTTGAGAGACAAGTATAGATAATTAAACTGACAGACAGATAGATAGATAGATAGACATATTGATAAATAGATAGATAGATACACAGATACTCAGATAGAAGAATGAGAGAGAGGGAGAGTAATAAGGTTTTGACAGACAGCTAGATATACAAATAGATAGATAGATAAATAGTATGCTTGTTTGCTTGACTTTTATCTGTGTTAGGTTATCTGTATGTTAGTGTGTGTGTGTGTGTGTGTGTGTGTGTTAATCCGTATGTTAGTGTGTGTGTGTGTGTGTTAATCCGTATGTTAGTGTGTGTGTGTGTGGTCATTTATCTGTGTGTGTGTGTGCATTTATCTGTATGTTAATGTGTGTGTGTGTGTAGAAGCAGATAAGAGATGACTAATTTGTCTAGATCAAAGGTGGCGCACGAGTATAGAGAGAGAGAAAAAATTACATATATACACAGACCACAACAGACCATACGATACACACGAGGTGACCTGATTTGAAGATTACAGGTAGAGACTATAATACTCCCCAGTGATAGTCAAAGATAAGGATAGCAAAGCAGAAGGCTCTCTCCATACTCACCACTGTCTCCGGCCTGGCCCGTACAGGAAAACAAGTCACAAATAAATACCTTGCTGGGTTGAAAGAAATATGCCCCAAGACAAGGCAGAAAGTAGGTGATTTTGAGTGAACTCGTCACTTGAAATAGAAAAAATTATTCACTATTAAACGTTGTTAGTCGTGGATTAGACGCGAGGTGTTTATCTAAACGACGTTTGAAGCTGTCTACGGTGTTGCAGTCTATTACGTTACAGGGAAGCCCATTCCATTAGTTGACGACTTGATTAAAAAAAAAATTCTTGGATTCGTGTGAGTTAAAAGATTTAGCTATGATTTTGCAACCGTTTCCTCTCGTGTAATTTGATTGGTCGATGGTGAAACACTTATTGCAGTCCGTATTGTCTATGCCTCTGATAATTTTAATTACCTGTGTTAACAGAAATAGATTTAGTTCTTTTAGTCGCTCCTCGTACGTTTTGTTTCTCAGACTTGGTATCATTTTTGTAACCCTACGTTTGACTCGTTTCAGTTTTGCTATATCTTTCTGGTCAGGACCAACACATACATATATGTATGTGTTGGTCCTGTTTCTGGTATTACGGGCACCAGGCTTGGACACAGTATTCCATAAGGGGAAGGACCAAGGAATTATACAGAGTAAGGATTGTTTCTTTGGACTTATACTCGAATGCTCTACCAATAAAGCCAATTGTTTTATTCGCTTTTTTAATTTCTTCCGTACACTGTTGACTGGGCCTTAAATTACTTGATACTGTTACCCTTAAGCCTGTCTCTCGATTGAGTTGAGTACCATTCAATGATTAGTTTGCTATTTCGTTGCGTTATCCGATGTGAAGCACTTTACATTTATCTGTATTAAAGGACATTTGCCAAGTTTGCGCCCAATTTGACAGCTTATCGAGATTATTGTGCATTTCTTTAGTCTGTGCATTAGTAAGAACTGTACAAACAGACAGAAAGACAGACATACAGAGACAGACAGACAGACAGACAGACATAATATAGTGAGAGATAGAGAGAATGAGAGGGGGGGGGAGATGATGAAAGTCAGGGGCAAATATAAACTGAACCATAAATCATTCACCTCCAAAATTGAACTGAAAAGAAAAATATTTGTAATTCAGGCGAAGTGAGTAATGGATTTAAGGGGGTGGTACTGTACTGTGTTGGTAAGTCTGGAGCAAATGAATCGTGTGTGTTATTCCAGGCAACATTCCACCTTTATTTTTGTTAATCTGGTCCTGTTTCCTGGTTTACTGTGGAGGAATCGGGGAGCTCCAATGTAACAAAAGTATACTATCCCCTTAATTAAGTGGGAAAAAATAATGGTCTAAATAATAAATCCATTTCATAAGCCATATATATAAAAATAGGGATAATACACTAAAATTTTGGTTCATATGTTTGTAGGTATGTAAAGGACACGAAACATTATTATTATTATGCAAGCTCTTCCAGCCACAACCACTACGGAAGGAAATGGTAGACAATGAATATACTGTACACATAAATCACTGCAATGGACCCACACACGATATTAGGACATGTTGGTCATTCCATATATTAATAAAAAAATGGATAGATGTTGACAAATTAATAAAGACATACATAAATAAAAAAGGTATACCGTACATATCCATCTATCACCAGGATGAAATATTTCTTTAATGTTTTTTCACGTGCTACTCTGTGTGTGTGTGTGTGTGTGTGTGTGTTTTTTTTTTTTTTTTTTTTTTCCCTAGGCACAAGTGATCATATAACCTTATGTCTTTAGTTCTTTGACTGTCTGTGTGCTATAAAGTTTATTATTTAATTTTGGGGCATAAAGTTATCAAATTTCTAATCTAAAAAGACGTTTAGCCAACAACCATCACCAACTGACAATACTTAGGAGGAATCGAGATACTCTAATGTACCAAGTGTATATTACCCTTTTCAATTAATTAACAGATCTGCAATGTATGGTTTATCTCACCCTCATCTTTCCTTTCTATCCTTATTAAATTTTGTCCTCTCCTCCTCCTCCTCCTCCTAATTTATCCCCTTCCTCCATCTCCATTTCCTACTTCTACTTTTCCTCATTCCTCTTCCTCTTCCTCCTCCTCCTCCTCCTCCTCCTCCTCCTCCTCCTCCTACTCATCATCCTCCTTATCATCATCCTTCCCTCCTCCTCCTCATCATCATCATCCTCATCCTCATCCTTCCTCCTCCACCTCCTCCTCATCATCCTTCCCTCTCTTCTGATCCTGTTGGAAACCTTAGACCCTCACCACCACCACCACCAACCAACCAACCAAGTCTTGCTTACCCTTAAAACTTGAAAGATTTTCCTCCTCCAAATTTTTGCTCCAGAGTAAAAATATTTCCGGTAAATACAGATTGGGGGAAGTTTCATCTTTATGGTTGAAGTTTGCATTATCGTATGTTTTTGTTAGTGGCACGGTTAGTAAGTGTGTTTGTTTGTTTGTGGCTTTTTGGATTTCTTTTACGAGGGTCAACCTAAATTATGTTATTATACTTCATTAGTGTTATTATAGGTTACATAATACCGAGTGTGAATGTAAATCAGTCGGTTGTATTGAAGCTTTGATGAAAATAGTATAGGAACTAACGGATATATATCTATTTTGGTGACCTTTATCGCTAGGGTACATAGTTATGTATGTTATATAGTTGAACACAGCTGTAATTTTCTACTTGCAATATTTATACATTTTTCTAGGGGTAATTTATGTAACATTACTTCAGCACTTTACATCTTGGGAGTGCAAATTGGCAAACCTACGTCTTTTAGAGAAACAGGGCTAAAATTCGAATTACATTTGCACATAGAGTACAGGAGATTTATTAGCATACAAAGCAGCTGGAAGAAGGTTTATTTGCACGTACAGTTGCCTCCATTAGTAACAAGCACATCTTTCGGTGGGTTTAGCAATATGTGTCACCACTGTGTTGTTTACGTGTAGTTATAGTAGATCTATGGAGAGAACTCACTCCTGCTATAGTATCCACAATAAGGACGCTATGTAAACAAACACAGTGGTGCCACATTTCGCCAAACCCATACACCCTACGCTGTGCTCGTTACTAATGGAGGCAACTGTGTATTCACGGACAATAGTTTATTTTCTCTCGTGGGATTTCGAATCGAATAGGACTGCATGTATTTCTACACTATTATTAAGGACCCTGTGATCGTATATGGAAATTGCAGGCTTCTGGTTCCTCCCATCTATGCCACGAAACACGCTCCTTCCATATAGATGATGTTTCGTGGCAATATTTGAAGGACTCGCTAACCTCCAATTTACTAACTACATCCCAGGGTCCCTTAACCGTGTTGTATGTCTACTTTATCTAGTTCTAAGTTATATACAGTTACTAATGTGCGTGTAGTAAAGAACTATTCAGCAATGCCGTACCATACAGCAGACATTACATAGGCAAGATAATAAGAAAGAGAAGTATTTTCCTCTCACCTTTATAACAATCTTAAAAAAAAAAAAAAAAAAAAAAAAAAAAAACCATGGTAGCTGAAGGTAAAGCGAGTGAAGTAAATAACAAGCAGTACAAAAATCTCTCCCCTTCCTTCCTTTCTTCTTGGTTACCTGCATGTATGAGGCTAAAGGTGGTGATACACATTTGGTACATTGAAGCGACTTGATTCCTCTAAAGTATGACAGGAAACAGAACCACATTAAGGGGACAGTATACTTTTGGTACATTGGAGTGCCTTGAGTCCTCCAAAATATGCCAGGAAACAGGACCAGATTAACAAAAATAATGGTGACCTGTTGTTGCTTGGAATGGTTTGGAGGAGTCATCATCAGTTTTACTCCAGATTTACCACCAACACAGTACAGTACGTATACTACCTACCCTCCTTAATTAATGACGGTGTTGTAGTTGATAGGCATCAGTATATTACCGCTAACTAACTGTAGAGATTAACACACACCCTCCCTTCCCTTCCCTTCCTGCAATTTATACCTTGTTGTGGTTGTCTGCCCTAATTGTGTTCCTCCCTCCAGTCGATAAGAAGGAACACGTTGTCTGACAAACCTGAGGGGAGCTACTTTTTTTTTGTTGGTGGATTGGATGGTCTCTGATTCTTCCACATTATCTAGGAAACATATCCCTTGTTAGTACCACTGAAGGCGTCTGTTTTCTGGTATTGTTTGGAGGAGTCAGAGACCTTCCACTTCACCAACAAGAGAATCTCCCCTTTTAATAATAAACACCTTAGTATCTAAAAGTCAATTATTACCAGTAAGGAATAACCGAATAAATAGCACAACAATGAACTTACTTATCATCTAACAAATAAAGTAAGACTCTCAATGACAACTGTTATCTGAGCAACAAAGACACAGTAATGACACTACTATTACTACTAATACTACTGCGATTAAAATAATGATAAATACTTATAAAGGATACAGCAATAAATTTATAAAAGACAAAAAAAAAAAGTGCAAACATAAACAAACATCTTATTTTGAATGTGTGTGTGTGTGTGTGTGTGTGTGTGTGTGTGTGTGTGTGTGTGTAAAGCAAGGGCTCATGCAGAAGGATGGACAAGAGGGAGGGAAGTATTGATTCTTGAGGACCTGAAGTGAAGAAGGTTGAAACTGCAGACACCTCGAAGGGTAATCAATAGTCAGATGGAAGATTATTAAAACACACACACGCACACACACACACACACACACACACACACACCACCGTGAAGAGAAAATTCACAAGTATAAATATTTAAGTTAGTTTCGTCTCACATTTACAGACTCATGGGATTCCTTGTCCATTTATGACCATCAACATCACCAGAGTCATTTGAGGAGAGATTTTATTTATGTTGTTGGTGATTTTGAAGGCCTCTGATTTCTCGAGACTGAGCCACGAAACAAATCACCTATTTAGTATGTCTGTTTCTCGACATACTTTGGAGTAATCAGTTTCTCAAGATTTACCAGCAATAATGTCCTATCTATCTATCTCCTAATGGAGTTATGAAATTGTCGGTAAAACGGAGGCTGCGAATTTCTCCAAACTTTGCCACGAAACGAGACACACACAGTAAAGATTCTGTTTCGTGTCGGGATTTGGAGGAATGACAAACCTACAATATAATATCTTAATAATATCTTAATCCATAAAGAACTCTATAATAACATCTTCTATGGCCATCTCATGTGTCCAGTCTCGATCATAAATTCAGTGGCTATAATAATTTTTCCATTTATTGTGATGATAATTGTGATATAATTCAGTGACAATATATTTTTTTTTTCTGTTATTTTTCTCTGATCAAATGACACATATATAGATAGTTCTTGTCAACCTCTGTCTTTTTTATTGTTATATTTTATCCTTTGATTGGCAGCTGTATAATTTGTCATGTTTGTATAATTCTTGTTCGTATTCTGAGTATACATATTTAGGGATTTTGTTAGTATGGTGGGTCAGGTCAATTAAGCCCACGGACGCACGCACACACAAATATATATACAAACACATACACAACGTAAACCCACAAACTCACACACACAAACATAAACACATTCTCTCTCTCTCTCTCTCTCTCTCTCTCTCTCTCTCTCTCTCTCTCTCTCTCTCTCTCTCTCTCTCTCTCTCTCTCTCTCTCTCTCTCTCTCTCAACACACACACACACACACACACACACACACACACACACACACACACACACACACACACACACACACACACACACACACACATCCGCCCCCCCACAGCACCCCCCCTCCCCAACACACACACACACTGCAAAAAAAAAAAATCGTCTTTACATTTTCAGAATCCGACAGACAGTATATATACATCTCACAGCGAAAGACCTCAATATTGTATATGTACAGTCACGAGCATAAGTTTCTTTACCCCCTTGGCGAGAGTTAGGTCGAAGTCGTGGTTGGATATGGACTAGACGAACAAAAATGGACCAGTTCATAATGTTCGGATGATGCTTCATGTCAACAAATTTTACACCGTCATGAGATACTGATTCCCAGTGTTCGTTTGCCTGGCCCGTCTCCAACCACAACTTCGACTTCATTCTCGCCATGGGGGTAAAGAAACTTATGCTCGTGACTGTACCTTGACAACAAGAAGTGGCTGGGTTCCTACATATATTAATCACGTATCCTGTCAGCATGTTACCCATCAGCAAAAATTCAGTTCTATCAATGATTAATCGCGCAGTTTTTTTTTTTTTTTTTTTTTTTTTTTTTTTTTTTTACGTAACTTGTTTATGTGTACAGAAAATGCCCAGCGAAAAGGAACGCCATAACTATTTATTTGAGAGGCACGATTATAGTCTGGAATGTTATGTGATTGGTTCTGCTTGTTTGTTTGTTTGATTGTGTGTCCCTGTCTGACTGTTGACCTATCGTTGACCTATATTTTAATAAAGTACAGAATCTGATTGACAGAGCTAAAAAACGAAAAATTAACACCAACTGTCTAACCTGTGTGTGTTACTCATTACTATTGACGACACTGTTTGTGACTCTTGCCGTGATGGAAGCTCTAACAAATTTACTACTTGACAAGATATAAAAAAAAAGTCTATTATCAAGTAAATGTCATGGATCCAGGTTCGAGATCACACAGAAACGTCTGGGTTTTTTTCCGAGGTGATTTGATGGCTTTTGCTATTCTCCAAGCATCCTAGCTACACCGACACGTCAAGAAAATACCCCCTACATCGTCATGAACTCATAACGTAGAAGATGCCCGACCATATTCCAAGATGCTGTGAGTGATAATGTAGCTTCCCTCACCTGATAGAGACGTGTATAAATAAGGTGTCGTCATCTATAGTGGGACAGAAGAGAAGCTACCAACAGCACGAAGCTCCACTCTCTCATCTAGGGCGACACTCAGTAATATCGGGACCTCGCAAGAGTTACGGGCTACTGACAGCTTACAGTCCCGAGGTTGAGGTATATAAAAAAATGACTTGTTTGTGTACATTTATCGCGACATAGAAAAGACGACATAAGATAATTCTTTTATTCGTACATAACTTTCCCGCTCATAAATTTTTTTTTTTTTTTTTAATGTAGAACGCGGGAGAAGGCGATAGAGAGGAGGGACAACAAACACAAAGGATAGAGAAGGAAAGGAGGGACAGTTGAATAATTGAAAGAGAGTGGCAATATTCCCTGTACTGTATGTGAGTGTGTGTGTGAATAAATTTGAGTGTTTGCATGTGCTTGTTTATGCTTTGGATGCATGTGCGTGTGAGCATATCTATATACGTATACGTGTATATATATGTATACGTGCACAGCATATTTGTGTAGGTGTGAGTCCATGTGTGCGTGGGTGTTCGTGTGCGTATGCGTTTGTGTGTGTGTGAGTTTGTGTGAGTTTGAACCAAGGCACCAAACTCGACTCCAAGGACCAATATTGATCGATCACAACTTGAGGTTTTGAGTGTACAAGTTCTTGACACTCGTTCCTGGGTAAGACTCACTTTCTAAGACGGATACAGACTTCCAACACTAGAATACATATAGAGACATTATTTCTCTGGGTACGATGATACTTAGTCCACAATTACAGTACACTCTTGGTAGGCAACGAAAAGAGTGTCTGGTCTATAGGCTGGTTTAGATATCCAAGGTACTGCTGTATTGTTGTTAGCTGCATCTAAATTTTGTCTCGGCTTTGCTCCCCAGAATGTGACAAAAAAAAAAAAAAAAAAAAAAAAAATTATCTACGACCAGTAATATGTTTGTGAACTCTCTAATAAAAACTGATTATGAACCTGTGTGTATCACCTCGTGGACACAAGTATGTTACATCCCTTAATGGGTAGTATGATTCCTCCAAACTATTCCAAGCAACAGACCACCATTCTCTGTGTTCATCTGGCCCTGTTTTCTGGCGAACTTTAAAGGAATCAAGGTGCTCTAATATACCAAAAGTATACTATTACCTTAAACGTGAGATAATGAAAAGCCGTATGATGGATATACAATATTGTACATTACATATGTACATTAATTTGAATATTTGATTTACTAACAAAATAAGTTTCAGAGGAAAGTTACTCATTAAAATGCCAGGAAGACGACCCCCTACTGAACTACAACAAAAACAGACCTGCAAGTCGTTGACGAAGGTTGACTTTAATATGACAAGAAAAATACCCAGGTTTCTTAATATTTATTTTTCATGTTCCAGCTCTGAACTCAGACTTTATGTTCGTACGAAACTCAGGATCTGACAAGGAAAGGGAAGATCATAAAACTCCCTCTTTTCCAGTGTAAGTCATTGGAAGTTGTAAGGCATTGAAAGTTGCCCGTCGTAAATAATTCTCGTGCAATAAAAAAACAAATGAATTTTACAAGTAATTAATTAAGATCCGAGTCATCGCCAAAAAAAAAGAAAAAAGTTTACAATGCACCAGCCACTATTGAAGTGAGACGAGGAACACATGGCACTAAAAGGCATTTTGTGACCATAAACTTCTGCCAATATATATATATATATATATATATATATATATATATATATATATATATATATATATATATATATATATTGGCAGAAGTTTATGGTCACAAAATGCCTTTTAGTGCCATGTGTTCCTCGTCTCACTTCAATAGTGGCTGGTGCATTGTAAACTTTTTTCTTTTTTTTTGGCGATGACTCGGATCTTAATTAATTACTTGTAAAATTCATTTGTTTTTTTATTGCACGAGAATTATTTACGACGGGCAACTTTCAATGCCTTACAACTTCCAATGACTTACACTATATATATATATATATATATATATATATATATATATATATCTTTTACCCATATTTCTTCCTCAATCTAAACATGATTGGGGGACGTGGGCTCTCATATCTCCGCCTACATGTACTCCCTCCCGATCGTTACCTTGGTATATTATCATATCTGCTCACTGAATTTCGTGAAATTCGGTTCAAACTTTTTGAGATATCTTGTTTACAAACAGACTGACACACCACCGGAGGGGTAACCTCGCTAACTTTGATGGTTGAGTAAATATCTAAAATACAAGAACCGTAACGATATAGTCACAGCAAAAGAGTGTCGTAACCTTAAATCTATCTGGAACTTTTACTCTAGATATGCCTTTCTTACCTGTAATCCATATACTCTTCCCTTGCTCTATGCACAAAACGAGGTCATATTCATGAACGTAATTAGGTTCCATAAATAAATGTTCACCTTTTTCCTGAACATCATTCATGGGTACGGAACGAATTTAATGGCAACTTAGATTATTATTCATCATTTGTGTGACTAACTTGAAGTAACAGCAACATAGACTAATATTATCACAGTGACTACTTCTCAAATTATTTATTTATCTACAATATTATTATTTTTCTGGCAGTAGAACTACAACAATGAAATTACCTCCATATTTAATGTTATATTTTCAGTCAGAAACTAAAGCCCCGAATCATATATGAATCCTCTTAAAATACTTGAGAACGGCGTCCCAGAAAGAAACAACAGAATTTTGGCCAATGATACACAGTAAATAGAATGTGAAAAGAAAAAGAAAACAATTTTAGCCGTAAGAACATAGGAAACAGTAAGAACATCAACAAAACAGACTAAGAAAATACAAAATACGCGAGAAAAGTATTACCCCCAGAAAGAAAGGACAATAGAGCATTTTGATACCCACGAAACAAAAGAAAAGAGAATAGCTGCATGGTGGAACACGCCGGCTTCTTGAGTGAGTCAGTATGCAGAGAACACCACGCCTGGACACACCTAGGAGATACACGAGTCCTCCCAGTCCTGTGTGTCCTTCCTTCCTTGCCCTCAGATACACCCCATCCTCGTACTTCCATTCTTGTGTCCCTCCCCCCACCGCCAATGCCCTGAGAGACACCCCTTCCTCGTACTTCCTTTCTTGTCCCTCCCACCCCACCCCCAATGCCCTGAGAGACCTTTTGTCCTTGTACTATACCTCTTGTCCTTGTCCTGTACCTCTTGTCCTTGTACTGTACCTCTTGTCCTTGTCCTGTACCTCTTGTCCTTGTCCTGTACCTCTTCTCCTTGTCCTGTACCTCTTGTCCTTGTACTGTACCTCTTGTCCTTGTACTGTACCTCTTGTCCTTGTCCTGTACCTCTTGTCCTTGTCCTGTACCTCTTGTCCTTGTACTGTACCTCTTGTCCTTGTATTGTACCTCTTGTCCTTGTACTGTACCTCTTGTCCTTGTATTGTACCTTTTGTCCTTGTCCTATACCTCTTGTCCTTGTACTGTACCTCTTGTCCTTGTCCTATACCTCTTGTCCTTGTCCTATACCTCTTGTCCTTGTACTGTACCTCTTGTCCTTGTCCTATACCTCTTGTCCTTGTACTGTACCTCTTGTCCTTGTACCTCTTTCCTTGTGTTATCTCCTTCCTTGGTAAACCCCGCTTCCTTGTACTCTTTCCTTGTGTTGTTCCCCCCCCCTTTCGATAGACACCCATTCCTGTACTCTCATGTGTACCCCCTGCTTTGAAACCCCCCTACCCCCACCCTTGGAGTATCCGCTGCTCTGAACCCCCACCTCCCACCCTTTTGTACCCTTTTCTCTGAGTCCTTTAATACCCTGAAAATCTCCCATCTTGTTGCCCTTCCTGCTGTGTTCCTTCTGCTCTGATCTCCCCTCTCCCCTCCCTGTCCCTTCCCATCCTTTCTCTTCTCCCCCTTCCCTTCCCACTCTGTCCCATCCATGGTTCCATCCCTCCCGTCCCCTCCCTCTCCAGTCCCTTCCCCTGTCCTTGCCTCTTTGTCCTTCCCCCCTGTGTCCCTTCCTTCCCTGTCTTCCCCCCGTCCCTTTCTCCCCCGTCCCTTCCTCCCTGCGTCCCTCTTCCTCCACCCCTGCCCCCGTCCTTTCCTTCTCCCTCCCCCTGTCCCTTCCTTCTCTCTCTCCCTGTTCCTTCCTTCCCGCGTCCCTACTTCTCCCCTCCCCCTGTCCTTTCCTTCTCTGAACCCCTTGCCGTAAGTTCTCTATACAGTGAGACCTCCCTGCCCATCCCCTCAATCCTCCCGCCCCTCTCCCCAGCCACCCTCCTAACTCACGCTGCTTGGACTCCCTCTCTCCTCCCTTACTCTCCCCTCCCCTCCTCTCCCCTCCCCTCCCCCCCCTTGTCCCCTTAAAGCTGACCCCCTTACCCCACCGAGGCCCCATATGATGTGTGTGTAGTAGTGAACAGTAACAATTGCCTCCCTTCCCAATTACACAGCGTTGCCTATCTTCCCTTCCCGTTAAGGGGGTGCGGGAATAGAGGGACAGGCTTGGGGGGTTTTAGGGGGGTGCGGGAGTAGGGGGACAGGGTTGGGGGGGGTTAGGGGGGTGCGGGAATAGGGGACAGGCTTTCTACCCACCCCAAGCCTGTCCCCTATTCCCGCACCCCCCCCCAGTCCCCCCCCCAAGCCTGTCCCCTACTCCCGCACCCCCTTAAGTGTGTGTCGAGAGATTCTATAGTTTCATGAATACGAGGCAGCATCACCATTGTGTGACTGAGGTGTGTACTAATATTATGAACTCAAGTCTTGTTGGTGTTTTCTGGGGACGTATGTACTTAAAGGGAACGGAAGATATACAGTATAATTATTGTAGTAGGAATGATGAGAGTGGAGGCAGTTTTTACACCCGCCCAGGTCTCTCCCTCAGTTCATACACAGCTGTCCCTATTTCCTTCTCACATTTCTATTTGTATAGTTGCCAGCAATGAAAGAATTACGTTTTGATTGTATATTTGATGTAGACGAAGGGGATTAACCCAGACAAGTTGAAACATCCCGCCTATTTACACTCAATAAACACAAATTTGTAAATGGTTAAAAAATACTTATGACAACTTTATTCTAGTACGTTCACGATTCATGCCTCTTTATGTCGAATTAAGGGACCTTGTGATGTAGTTAGAATATTGGAGGTTAGCAAGTCCTTCAATTATAGCCACGATACACCAACTATATAGAAGGAGCTTGTTTCGTAGCATAGTCAGGAGGAATCAGAAGCCACCAAGTCTCGTACACGATCACAGGGTCCTTAAAAACAAAACAAAAGACGCATGTGTATCAACTACTCACAATCTCAGTTACAAGCCTGGCTAATAAATGTTGAGTGTAATATTCCTGAAAAACAATATACTTACTGTTATCAAGATTCCAATTACTGTTCAATTACTGTCAAACAATTTCACTGCAGACAACCATAACTTTACCCAATCTTTCCTTTCCACCAGTACTCTGTTTCAAGGAATGTGTTAAAAGAGTCAAGACTAACCCCACAACAATAAATATTCGTTGCGTGCACATACGTCGATGATAATTGTACGAAGTTATATGATTACGTAAAAGAAACAGTGTAGATGGGAATAATTTCAACGAGGAAGACAGATCCCAAGAGTACGCTGACTACTTTATCAAGTTAAATAATAGGAAGTTACCATCGATCTATTACAACTACCGCCTTGTCTGTCTGTGTGTGTGTGTGTGTGTGCTCTCTCGTCTGTGTGTGTCTCTCGTCTGTGTGTGTCTCTCGTCTGTGTGTGTGTGTGTGTACGTGTGTGTGTGTGTGTGTGTGTGTACGTGTGTGTGTGTGTGTTTGTGTGTGTGTGTGTGTGTGTGTGTGTTTGTGTGTGTGTGTGTGTGCTCTCTCGTCTGTGTGTGTCTCTCGTCTGTGTGTGTGTGTTTGTGTGTGTGTGTGTGTGTGTGTGTGTGTATGTGTGTTGTGTGTGTGTGTATGTGTGTGTGTGTGTGTGTGTGTGTGTGTGTGCAGGGGGACAGTCCTTTGTGTGTCTTAAAATTATGTTCTGTGTATTTCCTGTATGTTTATCGTGGTGTGTCGTCGTCGTCGGGTTATATATTAGTACACATTTATATTTAAGAAGACAGATTTTATAAGTAATGATACAAATACTGTCGAATAAACTTATACGTTCACTAATAACTAAACAAATAGTATATATAGACAAGAATCCTCCGACATAGTAATATTTTACGCAAATCTAATTATCTTCTACATATATAAAGTAGAGTTGCATGTATATATATATATAGTTGAGCACCACGCGAAAATTAATCTATATATCTATCTGTCTATATATCTGTCTATCTATCAATCTTTTTCTCTTTTTATCTATCTATCTCTGTCTATCTGTCTGTCAATTTATCTTTCTCTCTGTCTATTTATCTATCTATCTCTGTCTATATGTCTGTCTATTTATCTTTCCCTCTGTCTATCTATCTATATACCTTCCTATCAATATAACTCTGGTTCTCCCCTTCTCACTCTCGCCTGGAACGACTAGACATATTGACCTGCCAACTATGTGATCACCGACTCGGAAATGTTACCTTGAGCCGACACATACAGGGAAGGTGTACGTCCATAAATAGATAGATAGACGGATTTATATGAGTATAGTATATTAATAGATAGGATGGTAAGTTGGTAGGTTAGGTTAGGTAAGGAGGTAGGTTGATAGATAGGTAGATAAGCAGATAATTGTAGTAGGTAGATAATTTAATACGTAGATAAGGAGATAGGTGGATAGGTAGATAGAATGATGTGTAGGTAGAGGAGCAGGTAGGTGTAGTAGGCTGATGAGTAGATAGGTAGATAAGCAGATAGGTATATAGGTAGATGAGCTGGTAGGAGGTAGATAGGACAATGTATTGGTCGGTAGAAAAACAGATAGATTTGAGACTGATATTGTATTGGGATTAGGACAGTAACCTTATTATCATTCTCATAAACAACAAAAAAACATCAACACCAACACAAACAACAACAGAACAACAACAGTGGCCAACACAAATAACAATAACAACACCAAAAGAACAACAACAACAACATCAACATTATCATCATACACAACACCAGAAACATATATACAGCATTCAGCAACAACAACAACAACAACAAAACAACAACAATAGTACTAAACACTAACACCACCATCACACTCAACAACAACAAAACAACTGTACTGTACCACCACCACCACCACAATACCAACAGTATGAACAACAACAACAACAAAACAACAACTCCACCACCACAACAATAACCACAACAACAGCGAATAAAACTATATACGAACGCAACTATTAATGTTCTCAAAACATATTATTCTATCATCACCACCAACTTCATCATCAAATACAACAAGAAGCATTGGAGTAAGTTTATATATATAATTTATACTCGTACAGTACATGAGAGTTGCGTGCACGAGTTCGCCGCTCGCTCTAGAGTATCGCCCGATTTATTCCGAAACTAATTTTGGAGAGTTGTGAGGTGGGGTGAGTTTGGCCTCCACTGCCCCGGTGTAATGAGGCGAATCTTCCAGCCCTGGCGAGGCGAGGCGAGGCGAGGAGCGGTGGTCGGTGCTTGTCTGGGGGTCCTCTCGTGTGTGTGTGTGTCCACTTTAGTTTCTTTTTCATCTTACCAACTCCCGTCTCTCTCTCTCTCTCTCTCTCTCTCTCTCTCTCTCTCTCTCTCTCTCTCTCTCTCTCAACCGATTATATTATTTTTTCGCATAAGATATCCATTTTAACATGTTCCTCACATTTGACAATTTCATGTGTCTTTCACATTCTCCCCTCCTGTCTCTTCCTCATATCCATCACATGTACCACTCACACAATTTTTTCCCCTGCACTCTCCCTGCTTCTCTTCCCCCTCAGCTTCCTGTCTCCCTTGCCCTCCTCTTCTGTCTCTTGGACTGGCTGGCCTAAACTTTGCTAAGGTTTAACGAACAGCAAATAGTGAAGTGTGAAGTCCGGTCGTGGTTCGGTTCGTGTATTAAAGTGGTAGCCACCGTCACGAATTCAGATTATATATATATATATATATATATATATATATATATATATATATATATATATATATATATATATATATATATATATATATATATATATATATATATATATATATATATATATTGACCTACTCTGTCTGTCTGTGTCATTCTCTGAAGAAGACCCTGTGAGGTCGAAACGTCAGAATAAAGTCTTCCTCCTGCCACCGTGTTTATCCTCTACCAACCTAACCATTTGTCTTGGTACTCATCAATATATATATATATATATATATATATATATATATATATATATATATATATATATATATATATATATATATATATATATATATATATATATATTACTCTGTTGATCAGTGTAGCACTGTCCATATAACTTTAACATTCTATCTGTGCAGCTGAAACATTTGAGTGTCTTTGCAAGAGTGAGTGAGTAGTAGCACGAATATTCTGAGAGATGCAGAGCAGGAGGGTGGGTATGGTAGGGAGACAAGGTTGAAAGCCAAGCTTGGAATGTAGAGTTCTATCTTCCATGAGGTTCAAAGTTGAAGGACGGGTCACATGTTAAAGTGGCAACTACAGTTGGGATAACCTAAGCATATCAGGTCTTTGCCCTGAAATAACGTAGCGAAACGCTGTTACTAACTGCATTCCTTTGCTGACCATAATTAAGTTTCATCCATCACCCCAAAAGAGAGAGAGAAAAAAAAATGGATAATTAATCTAAAATGGTCACTATTTCGTGTCCTTACATCGAACAAACTCAAAGGTATATGATATGGACTTTAGCCCTAAGTGGGATGGATGGGAATAGTAGGTAAGATCACCTGGCGTAAGCCAGAAGAACATGAAGAAAACCAAAGGGAGAGAAGGTGAGATGAGCCAAAGGAAGAGAAGTTGTAGAGAGAACCAAGACTATCGACCACCTGGAACACTATTATCTCTGCCTGCCCTTGATATCACTACCACCTAAATTAAGAGCGGATATTGACCGCCTCCTTCATGTGCAATACTCGAGAGGGAGGAGCTCCAGCCTGTGGTGGGGCCCGGTGGAAGGAGTAGAAGAAAGAGGGAACATGGAGAGACGAAGGAGAGATGGATATAAAACAGAAAAAGGAGTGAATAATAGAAAGGAAAAGAAAGAGAATTGAAAGCCAGATGATGGGTAAGGTCGGAGAAAGGGGAAGGAAAGGGGTGGAATAGTCAAAGGGAGGAAAGAATAGGATTTCAAGAAAGGAGTAAAAGTAAGAGAAAAAGTGGAGGTGGAAAAAAAAATCAAGATAGAATTTCGGCGGTCAACAAACAGAGAGAAAGGAAGAGGAAGCAGGGAGAGGCGAGTTGGAGAAGGACAGACAGAGGGGAGGAGGGCAAAGGAAGGGAGGTAGGGAGGTCCAGCACCGTGCTATGATCAAAAGGGAGGGAGTTGGGGTGGGGAGAGTGGAGGGGAGGGGGAGGGGAGGTTATGTGAAGGTTTTGGTGGTGGTGGTAAGGGGGAAGGACTGGAGTAGGTTTTATTCCACACACACACACCCACACGGAGGGGAGATGGGGGGGTTATGTGAAGGTGTGGTGGTGGAAGGGAAGAATTGGAATATACCCCTCACACACACACACACACACACACACACATACAGATTTAGAGTGGGAGTGATGTGGGTTTGTGAAGCCTTTGCCTGGTTTATCTCTTATTGTTGTCTGCTGGGGTAAGTGACCATTGTTGCTCTCTCTGCGTTTTTGGTGTGTGTGTGTGTGTGTGAGAGGGGTATAAAACCTAGTCCAATCCTTCCCCTCCCCCACCGCACCTTCACATAACCCCCCTCCCTCCGTGTGTGTGTGTGTTCTACGATATGGACTTTACTACTCTATATTATGAAAACTGTGTGTGTTGGTGAGTGAGTGAATGAAATTATAATGAGTAAGTCGGTTAGTAATGAGTGAGTGAGCGAGTGAGTGAGTGAATAAATAACAGAGAATGAGAAAATTATGTGAGTGATAGGTATAAAAAAACAGAGTGTATGAGTAAGAATGTAAATAGTATGAATGTGTGAGTAAATAAGTAACAGAATGAGTGAGTGAGTGAGTGAGTGAGTGAGGGGGACAGAAATGACAATATTCTCGACACCAGGACACACACAAACAAACATATTTTCCTCTCACTAAGCTGCTTTGGAAGGCGTACCAAGCATCTTATGTGTTCACTGGCCCAATTTCTCTTTCTGTCTGTGTGTGTGTGTGTGTATTTTATTATTGTGTATTATGAAAGTGCCAATTGTAGATAGGTTCAGGTCGTGGTCGGCATTAGATAGTAATAATGAAAAAAAAAGAGAGTGAAAAGGTGGTGGTGGTGGTGGTGGTGGTGGTAGTAGTAGTAGTAGTAGTAGTAGTAGTAATAGTAGTAGTAGAAGTAGTAGTTGTTGTATATAAGTAGTCGTAGTTGTATATTAGTAGTAGTACTAGTAGTAGTAGTATATTAGTAGTAGTAGTAGTGTAGTAGTAGTAGAAATAGTATTGTTTTGTGTCTTTGGTGGAGTGGATGATATTATAAATTATTCCAAGTTTTCCTGATGGTGTAGGAGTATGAGAGAAGTCAAAGTCGTGGATTACTGGGAAAGGGACGAAGCTTAGTGGTGGTGGTTGTAGTGGTTAGTGGGTAGTTGTGGTCATGGAAATGGTGGGGACAGAGATGGGGATTGTGTTGGAGGTGGAGGTAGTGGTAGGGAATGTGGTGGAGGTAGAGGTAGTAGTGGTGGAGGTGGTGGATGCGTGAGGTGATGCGATGTGATTTGACCCCACCTGTCTGACCTCACGCCAACCCCTCAGTCTACACACACACACACACACACACACACACACACACACACACACACACACACACACACACACACACACACATACACACACACATACACGCTCAATATTTAGAGGAGGGGGAGGAAGGAAAAGAGGAGGATGAAAAGAGGAGGAAGAAGAAGAGAAGGAGGAGAAGACGAGGACGACAACGAAGGAGAAAGAGGAAGAGAAGAGGAGGAGGAGGAAGAGGAAGAGGGGTGAAAGAGGGATTGAGAAGGTGTGGTGGAACAAGAATGAGGAATGGAGAGAGTAGAAAGGGAAGGTAATGAAGAGGGAGGAGAGGGAAGGTAATGAAGAGGGAGGAGAGGGAAGACAATGAAGAGGGAGGAGAGAGAAGGCAATGAAGAGGGAGGAGAGGGAAGGCAATGAAGAGGGAGGAGAGGGAAGGCAATGAAAAGGGTGGAGGGGGAAAATGATGAGAGTATTAATGGGGTAGGGAATAAAGAGGGTGAAGCAAGAATAAAGGGGGAAGAGGGTGGAGATAAAAGAGAACTGAAAAGCGTTGTGGGATGAGGTGAATGAAGAAGAAAGATGATATGAAAATAATGATCCAAGACACAATGGAAAAATAACAAGAATGAAAGAGAAGGAAAAAGATAAGAATGAAAGAAGAGACAAGAAACAAGAATAACAGAGAGAGAGAGAAGAGTGGAGTGGACAGGGTGATTAGGAATAGGAAGGTAAGGAAGTGAGGGATGTAGAAGGGACAATATGGGTCATAAATGTATCCTCTCATACATCATTAATGCCACTAGACCATTTTAATCATGTTTGGTTTGTGTGTGTGTGTGTGTTTGTTTGTTTGTTTATTTGTTTGTGTGTACTACTAGAACTACTTCTAATAATAATAATACTATAATACCGTATTACTACAATGATAATAATACTTATAGTAACAATAATAATAATAATGAATAATAATAATAATAATAAATAATAAATAATAATGTCTATAAACCTCTTCCACGGGATAAGAAAATAACGCTTATAGATATCTATGATAAACCCAACACAGCATTACTTATTTCACACACACACACACACACACACACACACACACACACACAGAGAGAGAGAGAGAGAGAGAGAGAGAGAGAGAGAGAGAGAGAGAGAGAGAGAGAGAGAGAGAGAGAGAGAGAGAGAGAGAGAGAGAGAAAGCTCAAACATCAACTCAGTCTTGGACAACAACTTTTTTTTATGCTTGCCGTGTCTTGAAATAACAAAGTATTATTTATCTGTCTCTTTGTCAGGTGGAGTTACGTAAAAGTAGAAAATGTGTAATACTTTCATATTTGGAATTTCTTAGGTCAGCGAGGATTTATGTGGCGTTGAAGTGAGAGAAGGAAAAAAGAGGAGAAGTGTGAGAGGAAGGGATAGAAAGAGGAAATGAGTGTGGGAGGGATGGAAGGAAAGATGATATGACTGTGTGAGGGAAAGAGAGAAAGAATAAAGGACTGTGTGAGGAAGGGATAGAAAGAGGAAATGAGTGTAGGAGGGAAGTAAAGAAAGGAAATGAGTGTAGGAGGGATGGAAAGAAAGAGGTAATAAGTGTGAGAGGAAGGGAAAGAAAGAGGAAATGAGTGTGGGAGGAAAGGAAGGAAAGATGATATGACTGCGCGAGGAAGGAATAGAAAGAGGAAATGTGTGTGGGAGGGAAGGATAGAAAGAGGAAATGAGTGTGGGAGGGATGGAAAGAAAGAGGAAATGAGTGTAGGAGGGAAGAAAGGAAAGAAAGAAGGACTGTGTGAAGGAAGGATAAAAATAGGAAATGAGTGTGGGAGGGAAGGAAAGAAAGAGGAAATGAGTGTGGGAGGGATGGAAAGAAAGAGGAAATGAGTGTAGGAGGGAAGAAAGGAAAGAAAGAAGGACTGTGTGAAGGAAGGATAAAAATAGGAAATGAGTGTGGGAGGGAAGGAAAGAAAGAGGAAATGAGTGTGAGGAAGGGATAAAAAGAGGAAATGAGTGTGGGAGAGAAGGAAAGAAAGAGGAATGAGTGTGGGAGGAAGGGATAGAAAGAGGAATGAGTGTGGGAGAGGAAGGAAAGAAAGAGAAAATGAGTGTGGGAGGGAAGGAAAGAAAGAGGAGGAGTGTGAGAGGAAAGGAAAGAAAGATGAAATGAGTGTGGGAGGGAAGGTAGGAAAGATGATATGACTGTGTGAGGGGGAAGGATAGAAAGAGGAAATGTGTGTAGGAGGGAAGTAAAGAAAGGAAATGAGTGTGGGAGAGAAGGAAAGAAAAGAGGAAATGAGTGTGGGTGGGAAGAAAGGAAAGAAAAAGGAAAGGACTGTGTGAGGAAGGGATAGAAAGATTGAATGGGTGTGAAGGAGAAGAAAAGAAAGAATAAAGGACTGTGTGAGGATGGAGAGAAAAACAGGTGTAGTGTGTGTGTGTGTGTGTGTGTGTGAGAATGTGTGTGTGTAGGGGAGTGTGTGTATATGTGTGTGTGTGTGTATGGGAAGGAAGGGAAGTGATGGAATTAAGAAGGTGTTCGGTAAAGTACGTGGGGGAGGGAGTAATGAGAGAAAACATCAACTATCATGAGTCATAAAAGGGTGTTAGTTGGCAATAAGACACAGTAAGACGAGATGGATCAAACACGAAATGATTTGGTTATATCACTTATGTTGTTAAGTGTATAATTATGTTGTCCACCTTGACTCTGGAAATGCAAGGCAGATCTCTAAGCAAAGCAAGACAAACAGGACATATTTATATTCATGTATAGTAAGTGTTGTTTATGTTGGTGTAACGCAAGACAGCGGGTCATATTTCCATACTGGCTTTCACAATATTGATACTTTTCTGTTATTATCATTGTGTATAATTATAGTGTACTCCCCGGTAGGTTAATAAGGAAGCCATGCATTTTTTATATATTTTTCTTTTCTTATCGAGTGGTACAAGACATTTGGTTATGTAATATAGTGACGGGGATTTTATTTCAGTGTTGTGATCATAGGAAGGAGTAGTAGGTTGTCATGACCTCCGCTTGGTGGTATTCGTGTCTCATGTTACTTAAGCCTACCGACGTTAGCCTGTAAGTAAATACGCTTTTTGTACGAATCGTTTACAGAAAGTAGAGGGAATGCAAAAGGAAGGGAAAGTTGATAGAGTTTAGAGCAAAGAGAGCTGGAGAAGGGAAGTCATGCAGAAGGACGGGAGGAAATCTTAGAACACTGGTAATTGAAAAAATTTGGGAACACTGGTAAATGAGTGGTGAAGGTAAGTAGAGTGGACATGGACACTGGTAAATGAGTGGTGAAGGTAGTAGAGTGGACATGGACACTGGTAAATGAGTGGTGAAGGTAGTAGAGTGGACGGTAAATGAGTGGTGAAGGTAGTAGAGTGGACATGGTGCCTGGGGTCAACATGAGGGACTGCCAGTAATCTGATGGTGGCTCATGACGTGTAAACATTGTAACCAGGTTTTACAGCCAACTTACACATGCAGTCTGTAATGTCATTCACTTCTCTCACGATACACCATAACCTCACGATACACCATAACCTCACGCTACACCATCATCTCACACTACACCACCTCACGCTTCAACACCTCACATTACACCACCACCTCACACTGCACCTCCACCTCACACTACACTACCTCACACTACACTACCTCACACTACAACACCTCACGCTACACCATCACATCACACTACACCACCTCACACTACACTACCTCACATCATATACACACATACAGTACAAACGCTTCATCCACACCAAGCCTCCCTCCCTCTTTGCAGCAATCCTTACCCCAGGCACATTCTACAGCAACTCAAGATATTGCAATTATCAATATATTGCAATTATCTAGATGAAATTTAGTGCTACGTGACTGAACATAAATACGTATCCAAAATCTCGTAACTCATGACAGACCAACTTACAGATTCTTCTCAACTATGAACAACTATATATTTGCCTCTAATGGTGTATGAGAATTATTGATGGGTGACCTTTAACATACACACACACACATACACACACACACACACACACACACGGCGATTCTAGAAGACCAACCATCCCCTAAGCACCATCCCACACCTCCATCTCTGACCTCAGGTACAGCCACAATCAAATAACCACCGACACTTTCCTTCCATCGTCTCAAATCAAAATATTATTATACAACACCTTACGTCAACTCAACCCCCTCAATTATTGTTATGAGGTGCTGCAAAATCATACACATGTTACTCTTTATTACCAATATATTTACCACGATGGAAGGAAAGTGTCGGTGGATATTTGATTGTGGCTGTACCTGCAGTGTTGCCAGAACCGAGAGTGTCAAGGGTGAAAAGAATTACTGTAGGACAGATTTCGAGTCACCAGAGTCACGAGACTGAGAAAATTACGATTATCGACGATGCTGACACCAGATACACTGTGACTGACATTACAACACCACCTATAAAGTTCATTTCATTAATCACCTTCCAGCATCACTACCATGTCAAGAATTGTGAAGATTATGCTACCAGTTCCGGCTTATTTCAAAAGCATTATGAGAATTCAGAAAAAAAAAAAAAAAAAAAAAAAATCTATAAAAATCTCCATTGCCTGTGTATCATATATCGGTAATAATCAAAAGCGTACTTTGTTGCTTCTTTCTCTTTCTAAATCACTCCTTCTGATTAAAAGATTACAGTATTGTTCTTTTTTTTTATTGAGAACTCGAGATCAAACTGAAGAGGAGTATTAGGTAGCCAGCCAGGTGGTGATAATAATATGATAGTTATCTAATCCTTCAACACCATCTGCCAACATGATGCTTAAGGGGGAAGTTTTGTGTTGGTAAATCTGGAGCAACTGAATCCTCCAAACTATTCCAAGCAACAGAACACCATTATTTTTGCTCTTCTGGTCCTGTTTCCTAGCATACTTTGGAGGAATCAAGGCACTCCAATGTACCAATAAAGAATTACCACCTTAACACAACCTGACACAATGAGTAATAAAACACCGTTAGAGGAGACAACACCTTTATTGGTTAGTGATCCATTCCTCCTTTGACTTCAAGAATCTATAGACAAACATTGTAAACAGACGCATCTCCTCGAATGACACTTTCCTTCTCATTCTGTCAAACCGTGTTACTCATTTGGATATATCTTTGCTACGATCTAATTTTCGCTGAATATTAAAACCTGGAAAATAAAAAAGCCGGCAAGGTTGTATTTCACATCTTCCCTAATGGAGCATTCAAGTTTCACACACACACACACACACACAAAAAAAAAAAAAAAAAAAAAAAAACACAGGTAAAAATGAGGTAAATTTGATAACTATTAATACTACAATAATGTTGCAAGCGTAGGTAGCTTCAATAGAATTCTGAGGTCTAAGGTACGGAATTAATAATGTTGTGACGACTGCACCAACTATAAAGCAAATTGTAATGAACGAGCGGACACTACCTTTTGAAATTAGCTGCCTAAGTCAAAGCACTAAACGTTGCTTGGAATAGATGAATTAAATGGACAATACTGTGCATCATGCTTGTCTATGTATCACACAATTCACTTCAAGTACTCACAGTTAAATGAAATACTTTGTTAACTTTACCAACGTGGGGAATGCTTGGGGGACTACATGTACAAAATGACGACCTGTGCATTATCTGAAAAATAGGACATTTCTGTATCATAATAGACTTATAATTTATCACAACCACTTACCAGAGACAAAGTTTTGAGACTCTTTTTACTTGATTTAGTAGACCCAGTGAAACTTTGTAAATTAGAGTTTTAAAACAAACTTCACAATAACATACACAAATACAATATATCTGCATGTGGCTTATAATTCTGCCTTTCCTAAACACAAGAGAATATAGATGTATGCTTGTAATTCTGATATTCCTTCGTCTAGATACTATTCCTTCTGGCATCATTATCATAAGAGTACTGTAGGTACAACAGCAGCTTCCCTTCCCTTCCCTTCGGTAGTATAAACACTCAAATCAACAGGGAGAGGTAGGCTAATATTATTCATTGCTACTCTAAGATAGATCAACACCATTCTTATTTTACTTTATACGATTCGTTGCTACGCAGAGATAGATGCTTTACAGCGTTATTTTTGTCTTTGTACAATTAATTGCTAAATAGAAATAGATAGATGTACAGTATTGTTATTGGTCACTATGCTTTATCTCTTTTCGTTACAAGTTTTCTGTTCTTTTAATACCATATATTTTTATGTGTTATTCATTGCTTTTTCTTATATTTTACTATATATTGTCTATCTGCTATTCATACGTTTATTGGGTGTAGTCAATCATTGCCTTGTATTTTTATTATTTTGTACCATAATTATCATATGTCATTTATTTTTCATCCTTCAAAGTTGATATCAGTACTGTATGTTTCTTATTCATTATTCTTTTACGGAATTACATGATGGAGAAAGTAGTATGTTGGTAAGTCTGGAGCAACTGATTCCTCCATACGATTCCAAGCAACAGAACACCATTATTTTTTTCAACTAGGACTAGATTCTTCTTTGATTCTCCCTAAAACAAAAAGAAAAATCTAGTCCTGTTTTCGAGCATACTTTGCAGAGGATTCGAAGCACTCCAATGTACCAAATTTTAGTGTATATATATTATCCCCTTAAGCGACATTCACGTTCTCTACAAAGGA
>JAWQEG010004484.1:2500-17500 GCA_033782935.1 Petrolisthes cinctipes
GAATTGAATAAAACAGTCAGGAATGAAATGCGGAGGGTAAAAGAGGAATGGATTGAGAGCCAGTGCAGTGAGATTGAAGATTGTTTTAACAGGAATAACACCAAAAGAGCCTACCAAATAGTAAATGACCTAACCAAACCAAGACAACAAAAAAGTAACAACATCCAAGACAAGCATGGGAATTGCCTAACAGAAAAAGACGAAATCTCAAAGAGATGGACTGAATACTGCTCAGAGCTCTATAATCACCAAATAAATGGTGATCCTACAGTTCTTAATTGCCCACAATCAACAAACTTAGATGATTTCCCCATACTAAGAGAAGAAATAGAACTAGCCATAAAGTCGCTTAAAAATGGCAAAACACCAGGAATTGACAACATACCAGGTGAATTAATACAAAATGGAGGAGAAAATATGACAATCTTTTTAACTCGGTTATGCAACAGGATCTGGGAGACAGGGGAATGGCCTTCAACATGGACACAATCACTCATCATCACACTTCACAAAAAAGGAAACATTCAGCAATGTTCAAACTACAGAACTATAAGTCTCATCAGCCATGCAAGTAAAGTGATGCTAAAGGTGATTCTGAATAGACTTACTCCTCAAGCAGAGGAAATTATTGCTGCAGAACAGGCTGGCTTCCGCAAAGGAAGAAGCACTACAGAACAAATCTTCAATCTCCGTGTTCTAGGTGAAAAATACAGCCAGCATCAACAAGACATCTACCACCTGTTTGTGGATTTTAAAAAGGCATTTGACAGAGTGTGGCATGATGCATTGTGGGCCACTATGCATAAATACAACATGGGACAGAAACTGATAGAAACAATCAGGCAACTATACGCTAGAGCCAGTAGTGCGGTGCTGATGCAGGGCGGGGTTGGTGATTGGTTTCGGACAACAGTGGGAGTCCGCCAAGGTTGTCCCCTTTCACCGACACTCTTTAACATCTTCCTGGAAAGGATAATGACAGATGCCCTTGAAGATCATATGGGTACAGTAAGCATTGGAGGACAGACCATCACTAATCTCAGATTTGCAGATGACATTGATGTAATGGCAGGAAGCGAGGAAGAACTCATGAGAGTGGTGCATAACCTGGACACAGCCTCTACAAATTATGGCATGGAAATAAGTGCCGAAAAGTCAAAGATCATGACTAACAACACAGAAGGGATACACACTCCAATTGCAGTCAGGGGTCAACAATTAGAAACAGTCCAACACTTCAAATATTTGGGGTCTATCATTAATGAGGAGGGATCTAAAATGGAAATCCTCTCAAGAGCTGCTCAGACCACTGCAGCATTAGCAAAATTAAAAACTGTATGGCAAGACAAAAATATCAGTCTAAAAATCAAACTCAAGCTCCTGCGTGCCATAGTTCTGTCTGTCTTTTTGTATGCTTGCGAGACGTGGACGCTGACAGCTGAATTACAAAGAAGGATACAAGCATTGGAAATGAGGTGTTTCAGGAGAATCCTGGGCATATCATACAGAGACCATATTACCAATGAGGAGGTGAGGAGAAGGATAAGACAGCATTTGGGACAGTATGAAGATCTGCTGACCACAGTCAAGAGACGCAAACTGCAATGGTATGGCCATACAATAAGATCCGATGGACTGGCTAAGACCATACTCCAGGGGACGGTAAGGGGAGGGAGAAGAAGGGGACGACAGAGGAAGAGATGGACAGACAACATCAAGGAATGGACAGAGAGAAGCCTGGCAAGTGCCCAGGCTCTTGCCCACGACAGGGAAGGGTGGAGAGACCATGTGTACCGCTCTACAGTGCAGCGCCCCCACGACCCAGGAGGGTTAAGGGAACAGTAAGTAAGTAATAGATATATGTATAGATATATGTATATGTATAGATATATGTATATGTATAGATATTATGTATATGTATAGATATATGTATAAATATGTATAGAAATGAAACATACATACCTGAACTACCATCCAATATATGTATAGATATATGTATAGATATATGTATATGTATATGTATATGTATATGTATAAATATATGTATAAATATGTATAAAAATGAAACATATACATACCTGAACCCCCATCCAAATGCTGATGTAATAGAGAAACCTTTCTTACTGGTAAAAAATGGAGTATACCCATTACCAGTTGTATATCTTGATGCAATTATAATCCCTATGTAATTTTCAAAGTCGATCAGTGAAAACCCTCCTTTTAACACTTCCTTTAGACCAGCATCGGCGTCATAAACCTGAAAGAAAAATAGTTTGGAGGATTCAGTTGCTCCAGATTTACCAACACAAAAAAACTTTCCCCTCAATTCAGTAATAAACTAAAAACAAATTGCTCGTAGCTACTGACCTCCATTCTCCTATGTATTTCCATGACAACAGGGTCAGTGTGTTTGGCGTAATAATCTCGAGGTATGCCCCTAAGAAGCCAAGGTTCGGTGCCCCATCTCCAACCATCAGCATTTACAAGATCTTCCAGTGTCTCCATAGGCTGGGTCTTGCTCTGGACTGTGAGATGTGCAATGAGGGAAGACCTATATCCAGTCGTGATTATAAGGCTGAATAATAACCACCAGCCTGCCAGCATCTGTGTCACCCACCCAGAGACAAGATGTTACTAGTGTTCTTAGTAATTATTATATGACATTGTTTCATGCTAGATTCAAAAATAATCAAATATGTACAGCCACAATCAAATAACCACCTACACTTTCCTTCCATCTTAGTAAATATCTTGGTAATAAAGAACAACACGTGTATGATTTTGCACCAGCTCATAATAATAATTGAGGGGGTTGAGTTGATGTAAGGTGTTGTTGTATGATTATATTGATTGTAGTAAATATCTTGGTAATAAAGAACAACACGTGTATGATTTTGCAGCACCTCATAATAATAATTGAGGGGGTTGAGTTGACGTAAGGTGTTGTTGTATGATTATATTGATTGTAGTAAATATCTTGGTAATAAAGAACAACACGTGTATGATTTTGCAGCACCTCATAATAATAATTGATGGGGTTGAGTTGACGTAAGGTGTTGTTGTATGATTATATTTTGATATGATAATGATTTATTTGTACGATGGAAGGAAAGTGTTGGTGGTTATTTGATTGTGGCTGTACAGTATATGTATCCAAGCTCGAGTATCAAGCGAGCTCAAGGAAATATGAAACAGGATAAGTGTTGTAATTGGTTCACTAGTATGTCAAATGATTCGAAACTTCAACAACAAGACCTGGATACAAATATGAAACAGGATAAGTGTTGTAATTGGTTCACTAGTATATCAAATTATTCGAAACTTCAACAACAACAAGACCTGGATACAAATATGAAACAGGATAAGTGTTGTAATTGGTTCACTAGTATGTCAAATGATTCGAAACTTCAACAACAACAAGACCTGGATACAAATATGAAACAGGATAAGTGTTGTAATTGGTTCACTAGTATGTCAAATGATTCGAAACTTCAACAACAAGACCTGGATACAGATATAAACAGGATAAGTGTTGTAATTAGTTCACTAGTATGTCAAATGATTCGAAACTTCAACAACAACAACAACAAGACCTAGATACAAATTTTGGATTGCGAGTGTAGCCTACCTGTCCAGAAAGGCTGACAGAGGGATCCAAGGGCGGCTGCTCTAAAAGTGCTCCCCAGCCATATAAAAGTGTCTTACTGAACTGGATGCTGCGTTGCCTTGCTGTAACACTGACCCAGAACTGCTGCATTACCCAAAACACGATGCCCCACACCACCACGCCCACCAACAAACTCGCCCACACTTCCTCTGTACATTAGTAGACAACTTTATGTTATCTGGTATGCATACTATTATTTATTTATTTACTATTTATTTATTTACTATTATTTATTTATATTGTACTAGGTTTATATGTAATGTTATGCTACTTTATATATACACTATCATTAATGTCTGTTTTTACAATTAAACTTTAGCAAGCAGGATTATTTCACTATATAATTATTATTATTATGTAAGCCCAATTTACCATTAATACCATCATCAACATCATTTGATTTTTGGCGAAAGTTTCTAATAAAAATATGTTCAGTTCTTAAATAAAATATAAGTTATTACTTTTTTTAAATTAATAGTTATTGTTTTGTTTTTTTAATTAACAGTTATATCACAAAGTTATTATGCATTGTACACTGCCCACGCTGGTGAAATATTACAGTAAGTAGTGTGATTGTGCATTGTCGGGCTGCTTATTTGTGAACTTTATATGGGTATGTGCCACAGCTTGATTTGGTTAGGTTAGGTTAGGTTAGGTCCAGTTTAGATTTGGTTAGGTTAGGTTAGGTCCAGTTTAGGTTAGGTACAGTTTAGGTTAGGTTAGGTCCAGTTTAGGTTAGGTTAGGTTCGGTTAGGTCCAGTTTAGGTTAGGTTAGGTTAGGTACAGTTTAGGTTAGGTTAGGTCCAGTTTAGGTTAGGTTAGGTTAGATCAGGTTAGGTTAGGTCCAGTTTAGGTTAGATTAAGGGTTAGGTTAGGTCCAGTTTAGTTTAGGTTAGGTTAGGTCCAATTTAGGTTAGGTTAGGTTAGGTTCAGTTTAGGTCAGGTTAGGTCAGGTTGAGATAGTCATCTTAGGGTAAAATGAGCTGGGAAAGAGAATGAAACTATTTCAAAGATTATCCCATGGTTGGTTTTATCATTATAACCCAAGCGCTATTCTCCTTCCAACCACAGTTATTCTGGCCCAGCAGTAAGCGGCGTTGGCACATAGCCCGCCAGAGTATGTATCCAGGCTTGCTTCGAATAGCCTGATCGAGTATCAAGCGAGTTCAAGCAATTATAAAACAGGATAAGCGTTGTAATTGGTTCACTAGTATGTCAAATGATTCGAAACTTCAACAACAAGACCTGGATACAAATATGAAACAGGATAAGTGTTGTAATTGGTTCACTAGTATGTCACATGATTCGAAACTTCAACAACAAGACCTGGATACAAATATGAAACAGGATAAGTGTTGTAATTGGTTCACTAGTATGTCACATGATTCGAAACTTCAACAACAAGACCTGGATACAAATATGAAACAGGATAAGTGTTGTAATTGGTTCACTAGTATGTCAAATGATTCGAAACTTCAACAACAAGACCTGGACACAAATATGAAACAGGATAAGTGTTGTAATTGGTTCACTAGTATGTCAAATAATTCGAAACTTCAACAACAAGACCTGGATATAAATTTTGAGTGTACATAGCCGGCCAGACTTGGTCAAAATGCCGCCGGGCTTACTCTCAAATGGTCGAATTAAAGCAGAGTGTTGTGGAAACGGTGGAGGATTGAGTGAAGTTATGGTCATCAATTCAGAAGGGTAGGTCCGTATGTAATCCAACACTCTGAGACGATCTGCAGTGGCTCCCAACATGGTGCAGAAGTCGGCCTCCTCTCGCTGCAGAAACCCAACCAAACCGTTAAACTTGCCGTCTTTTGCCAGTCCAAATCCGCGTGATGGTTCTTCAAAATTATCGAAGCTTAAAAAAAAAAAAAAAAAAAAAAAAAAAAAAGTTATATATATACAATTCTGAAAAAAAAAGTTATGAAATGCTGAAAAAAAAGTGATATATTATACAATTCTAAAAAAAAAAATTATGAAATGCTAAAAACAAAACAAACAATCAGACAAAAAAGTTATATATAAAATTCTGAAAAAAAAAAAATGAAATGCTAAAAACAAAACAAACAATCAGACAAAAAAGTTATATATAAAATTCTGAAAAAAAAAAAAATGAAATGCTGAAAACAAATCAATCAAACAAACAAAAAAGTGATACATACAATTCTGAAAAAAAAAATGAAATGCTGAAAACAAATCAATCAAACAAACAAAAAAGTGATACATACAATTCTGAAAAAAAAAAAAAAAAAAACAGGCCCCTATACATAATATTCGACGAAATATGATTAATATATTTTGGAGGTTAGGTAAACTCATCTGACATAATGCAAACCTGCAAGTCTTAACATTTCCCTATATTTCACGGATTTTTTTCTTATACAGGCCAGGTATTATCCCTCTGCATTGAAAATATTATTCAATGTACAGTTGCCTCAAGGTATTTCTTTACCCCCTGTCTTGGATCTGGCGTAGATGTGGCACCGCTGGACAGGTTCAGTTCACAAGTGATTCAGTGTTTCAAAGCACAGGTATTCGGTGAGGACCGAACCGCCCAAGTTTGCATGACGAACTTTCGGACATTACAAACAACGCATCTGTGTTTGGGATGATATACCATGGGAGCCTGAACTCACAAATACAGATGCCAGAGCACATGTGGCATAATATACATGTATGGTAAATTTAATTCCTTTACCTTTGCCTGCTTATCATTTAAGACAGTCTTTGCTATTAGTATGTTACTAAGTGAGAAAAATTGCTACATAGTTCACCATCTCCAATATGTTCTGTCATAATTCGATTACTTCATTAATCTATTTAAAATCGATTGTAACGACAAATCTCACATCAGTGCCATATGCATATGGGATTGTGTATGTTGATAATCTTATCACATATAATATAATTAATTTTTATCAGTGTAGCTTATTCACTTTATTGCAGCGTCTATTACCTCCACTGACTGATTATCTCAGAATTGCAGCGTGAGGGTGAAATTAGTGTTTCATCTCCCTTTAGGTGTATTTATGCTTTTGAATATTTAATCGTCCTCATTTAAAAAGTAAGAGGAGTTACCCTCAGCGACGCAGCATCTAGTGTTGTGCTTATCTGTCTGATACTTGTAGTGTGTAGTGTTTTCACCACCGCTATCACAGCGGCGTGTTGCCAACAGTTTTCTTACGAGTATTTGTTTACTGGTGTCACTCTGGGGCATATACAGAACAGTATATATATATATATATATATATATATATATATATATATATATATATATATATATATATATATATATATATATATATATATATATATATATATATATATATATATATATATATATATATATATATATATATGATGCAGGACGTAAAGGAATAAGGGGTGTGAAATAATTTTTAGCAAATTCCCATCACCAATACTTTTAATAACAATACATAAACAGAATACATATATTGTAGTAATCAGCCAGAATACATATGTAACGTGGCTAGAAGCGGGCACGTCACATGTGGTGGTGGTGGATCCATCTGTATGGAGTGGGTGAGCTGACTAAGATCACAGGTCCATTTACTACGGTACTGACCTAAGTGTTTATCAGTAATAGAGATATTGACAATGATGTAGATTTGACTGAGGTCTGCTAATTTAGTATTTCGTCCACCCACCATTTTTTGCTATTACATCCTGCAGTCTGCTAGGAAATGAAGCCACGGTGTCATAAACAACCTGAGAGTTTCTGCGGAAGATCTCCCATTCCTCCTTGGTGTGCTGGAGCAGGTGCGCCGAACTCCGTTCCCGAGCAGGTTCCCAGGAATTAACCATGTTGCCCCAAATATTCTCTATTGGATTAAGATCGCATCCCTTGCTTGGCCAGTTGAGGAGGTTTATATCACGCTGGTCGTCGAACCATCGTCTGACGATTCTTGCTGTGTGTATGGGGGAGTTATCCTGCGAACATTATATAATAAATAATAATTAATCCTGCAAATCCGAGGACGAAATATATTCATATTATTGTTATACTGTTGATTGTCTTGATAGTCTTGATATTTTTTAAGAGGTTACATAAAACATTATTTCTAAATTACAAATTATTGACTATTGACCAACGTGAAACTTTAAAACTACTTTTACAAATAACTAACAAATAAGATAATTAACCAACTATACCTGCATGAATGTAAACGGTCCATCATCCAGGAGAAGGCGAACAGTAGGAACCATGACTTCTTCCAATATTTCTAAATACTGGTCAGCAGTAAATCGACCGGTGATTTCAGTCAGCTCACCCACTCCATACAGATGGATCCACCCCCACACATTACAAGTGACGTTCCCGCTTCTTGCCACGTTAAAAATATGTTCTGGTTGATATCGCGTGTTGTCGGGGCGCCAGCAGTGCAAACGGCCATGGGAGGTGGATGAAAATGTTTTCTCATCCGAAAATACAACACGTCCCAACTCCTGAAGATCCATATGCACATATTGCTGTGCAAATTCCAGGCGGGCTTGCTGATGTCTTTCGGTCAATACTTCTTTAATTGCAGGACTTCTGTGGTGCACCCTTGCTTCGTGAAGCCTGTTGCGGACCGTCCCGGCTGAAACTTCAAGTCCCAGGTTGTCTCTTAAAACAACTGCATTTGTCAGAGGGGATCGTCGAACTGCTTCAAGGATTTGTCTGTCCACAGCTGGTGTAGTTTTCCTTGGTCCACCACACCTGGGTTGATCACGTAGATTCCCCGATTCTTCCCATCTCCGCCACCAAAGTCTAACAGTGGGTTTCGACACTCCTAGTTCTCTTGCAATGGCAGCGATAGTCATACCAGACTGCTTCATGCCGACAATTCTTGCCCTTGTGCACAGTCTATTGTCTTGGCGGTTCATACTGGAGTTGCTGTGTTCGTCGCTTTTTCTGGGCGAGTACTGACCTCACATTAAGACACAAACCCAGACTATGCCTCGGTCGCATATGCGTTACCGATAATGTAGAACAAACCAGAACAGACACTTCCACTCTTCAGTGTGAGGCAATCTCACTGCTTCAAACTCTGTGATAGCGTGCATGAAAGGGGTTGGGGTGTTTTATCACAGTAGACTTGGACACTTGCAAGTTATAATAAACACATCTGATTCTGTATTCATATGTCGATTAATGAATAATAATTCTGTAAAACGGTGTAATGATGCACGGTGGGTAAGGTATTCATGTATTATTACATGTGTTGCATATTACGAAACGCTGATTCATTGTGTTATCAGTAAATATGAATCAGCAGGGAGATAAGTCTCATTCACAGCTGAAACCCGAGTATTGCTACTCTGCCACATCTACGCCAGATCCAAGACAGGGGGTAAAGAAATACCTTGAGGCAACTGTACGTTATAGAACATCACATACATATTGCAATCATGATAAAACTTATTAAGATGAAATAAATAAGGCCTCTTTGGTCCGAAAACAATATTAGGCTTCCACTCCCTCCGAAACTCACCGCCATTTGACAACACAAGTTAAAATAGTTTTTATCAGTATTCATTGTACTTTACTGAGATCACACAGCATACCTTATACAACAAAATATATTCAAAAATATATTTTATTTCTCTGGTGTAAGTTAATGATATACGTCGTGATACACCCTATATATATATATATATATATATATATATATATATATATATATTTTTTTTTTTATACCACACTATTCTTACGACACGTTAAGCTTTCCGGCGATGGTTGAGAGCAGACGTTTATCGACTGAGTCTGTAGGTGTTATGGGACCACCAGGATGATCACTTTCCTTCTTGTAGGCCATGTAGGGAAAGAAGGGCACAGACACCACTCTTAACCTGTGACCCATGAAGTTAGAAGATTGATCTGTAAAAAAAAAAAAAAAAAAAAAAAAAAATTGAATTATGGTATTATTTCATTTATTCCCGGCAATATATGTACAGCCATAATCATATAACCACCGACACTTTCCTTCCATGGTACAAATAAATCAGTATCATATCAAAATATAATCATACAACAACACCTTACGTCAACTCAACCCCCTCAATTACTATTACTATGAGGTGCTGCAAAATCCTACACGTGTTGTTCTTTATTACCAAGATATTTATTATTATTATTATTATTATCATTATTATTATTATTATTATTATGAGGTGCTGCAAAATCATACACGTGTTGTTCTTTATTACCAAGATATTTATAATTATTATTATTATTATTATTAATATTATTATTATGAGGTGCTGCAACATCATACACGTGTTGTTCTTTATTACCAAGATATTTATTATTATTATTATTATTATTATTATTATTATGAGGTGCTGCAAAATCATACACGTGTTGTTCTTTATTACCAAAATTTTTTATACGATGGAAGGAAAGTGTCGGTGGATATTTGATTGTGGCTGTACTTGTATAATTATATGGCTTACAAGAAAAACTTAGCTTTAATTATAAATGACACGAGCACATGATATTGTCGTCAAAACTTTATACTTTCAGGTCAACAACTGTCAATAGTGATTTAGAATAGGGATATGGTTAAGGTGGAAGTTTTGTGTTGGTAAATCTGGAGCAACTGAATCCTCCAAACTATTCCAAGCAACAACAGAACACCGTTATTTTTGCTCATCTGGTCCTGTTTCCTGGCATATATACTTTGGAGGAATCAAGGCACTCCAATGTACCAAAAAAAAAAATAATAATAATAATTACCACCTAAATTAAACTTCTTGGTCAGAAAACTATTTATTACAAAAAAAAACTGTAAAAAAAAAAAAAATCATACATTACAACAAAAATACGACAACCTTACAACATAATATCAAAGAGAAACAGAATAACATCCATTACAACAAAAATACAACAACCTTACAACATTACATCGAAGAGAAACACATATTATTTCACAACATATTGGCTGACAGAGTTACCATTAAATATCCCGTGGTGGTGTAGATGCAAGAAGGTCGTAGAATTTGCCTTGAGAACAAATTGGATATCTGGATTCCCATCGTCACAAAACAGACATCGACGATACAACAACACTTTTTGCTGATTTCCCTCTGGTCTCACAGCAGAAATATGAAATTATGGACATAGATATTAATTAATTTTATTTGGATTAGTTGCACTGAAAAAAAAAAAATGTATTTATTCGATTTAAAGGGGTGCCGGAGTAGGGGGACATGCTGGGGGTGGGGGTTAGGGGGTGCTGGAGTAGGGGACAGGCTTGGGGGAGGGTTAGGGGGGTGCGGGAGTAGGGGGACAGGTTTGGGGGTGCGGGAATAGGGGGACATGCTGGGGGGGGGGAGTTTTGGGGGATTCGGAAGTAGGGGGACAGGCTTGGGGGGATTTTGGGGGGTGCGGGAGTAGGGGGTACAGGCTTGGGGGGGTTAGGGGGGTGCGGGAATAGGGGACAGGCTGTCTACCCCCCCCAAGCCTGTCCCCTATTCCCGCACCCCCCAAACTCCCCCCCCCCCAAGCCTGTCCCCCTACTCCCGCACCCCCCGCACCCCCCCCCCACAAGCCTGTCCTCTACTCCAGCACCCCCTTAAGGGAAGAGTATAATTTTGGTACTGTACAATTGCCTGCACTTATAACCGGTACAGGAGAAGAGGACTGACAACGCTGAGTGTACCATTTATAAGTGCTGGCAACTGTACATTGGAGTGCCTTGATTCCTCCAAAGTATGCCAGGAAACAACAGGACCAGATGGACGAAATATAATGGTGTCCTGTTGTTGCTTGGAATAGTTTGGAGGAATCATTATATCCACAAATGTCAAAAACTATACCCTCTCCTTAAATATTATGATTATTTGTACAGCCACAATCAAATATCCACCGACACTTTCCTTCCATCGTAGTAAATATCTTGGTAATAAAGAACAACACGTGTATGATTTTGCACCACCTAATAATAATAATAATAATAATAAATATCTTGGTAATAAAGAACAACACGTGTATGATGTTGCACCACCTCATAATAATAATAATAATAATAATAATAAATATCTTGGTAATAAAGAACAACACGTGTGTGATTTTGCAGCACCTCATAATAATAATAATAATAATAATAATAAACATCTTGGTAATAAAGAACAACACGTGTATGATTTTGCAGCACCTCATAATAATAATAATAATAATAATAATAATAATAATAAATATCTTGGTAATAAAGAACAACACGTGTATGATTTTGCAGTACTTCATAATAATAATAATAATTGAGGGGGTTGAGTTGACGTAAGGTGTTGTTGTATGATTATATTTCGATATGATACTGATTTATTTGTACCATGGAAGGAAAGTGTTGGTGGTTATTTGATTGTGGCTGTACCATCAAAGAATTTCCACCTTAAAGAAACCAAAACTCACCCAGGAAGAGAGTGAGGTTAGGTTAGGTTTGGTTAGGTTAGGTTAGGTTAGGTTAGGTTAGGTTAGGTTGGGTTAGGTTAGGTTAGGTTAGGTTAGGTTGGGTTAGGTTGGGTTGGGTTGGGTTGGGTTGGGTTGGGTTGGGTTGGGTTGGGTTGGGTTGGGTTGGGTTGGGTTGGGTTGGGTTAGGTTAGGTTAGGTTAGGTTAGGTTGGGTTGGGTTAGGTTAGGTTAGGTTAGGTTAGGTTAGGTTAGGTTACCAACACAAAACGTCCCCCTTAAAGAAACCAATACTCACCCAGGAAGAGAGTGAGGTGTACAGCATGTATTGTATTCCTGAGGCTGGGATGAAGGAGGACTGCTCTGGGATGGGTCGTCGTTCCTCCAACTACAACCACACGTGTGTCTGACAGTTTCCACAGTCCATTACGTTCTAACAAGCTATATGGAAACAGCAGATATAATTATACATACATATTCCCCCTTCTTTTTTTAACATTGATTCTAATTTAATAACTGATTTGTGATATATTATTTCCTGTGGCCAACTGTACAACAAGTGAACTCAAGTACCTAAACATCAAGTCGGTGTTATTGCTGTTGTTGTTGTTGTCAAGAAGAAGAATGAGAGCTCGACAAGTTGTTTTATAGTCTCCCCACAAGGCATTAGGTAGTGGTTGTGGTTGTTGTCGCTGCAGGTCATCTGTTGTAGTTGTTCCATTCGTCACCAGTATTCCAGAACTGACTTGTCTGTTGTTGGCAGGTATTGTTTTAAAGGGGGAAGTTTGTTTGTTTTGTGTTGGTAAATCTGGAGCAAAAACCGAATCTAACCTTCAAACTATTCCAAGCAACAGAACACTTTTTTTTTTTTTTTTGCAACTGAATCCTCCAAACTATTCCAAGCAACAGAACACTATTATTTTGTTTTGCTCTTCTGGTCCTGTTGTTTCCTGGCCTACTTTGGAGGAATCAAGGCACTCCAATGTACAGCCACAATCAAATATCCACCGACACTTTCCTTCCATCGTAGTAAATATCTTGGTAATAAAGAACAACACGTGTATGATTTTGCAGCACCTCATAATAATAATAATAATTGAGAGGGTTGAGTTGACGTAAGGTGTTGTTTGTTGTATGATTATATTTTGATATGATACTGATTTATTTGCACGATGGAAGGAAAGTGTCGGTGGTTATTTGATTGTGGCTGTACATTGGAGTGCCTTGATTCCCCCAAAGTATGCCAGGAAACAACAGGACCAGAAGAGCAAAAATAATAGTGTTCTGTTGCTTGAGGTTATGTGAGTAAGACTGATTAACATGTTTATCATTAATTAATTACTATTTTACCTGATAACTTCCGGGACAATTGATTTAGGGGGGAGCGGGGGCTTTTGGGAGGTGCGTGAATAGGGGGACAGGCTTAAGGGGGATTGGGGGGCTTTTGAGGGGTGCAGGAGTAGGGGGACAGGCTTTCTACCCACCCCAAGTCTGTCCCCCTATTCCCACACACCCCCAGTCCCCCATCCAAGCCTGTCCCCTACTCCCGCACCCTTCAAAACCCCCCGCACCCTCCTAAACCCCCACCCAGCCTGTCCCACTACTCCCGCACCCCCCAAAACCCCCCTAATCCTGTCCCACTACTCCCACACCACCCTAAGCCCCCCAAGCCTGTCCCCCTACTCCCGCACCACCCTAACCCCCCCCCCCTAAGCCTATCCCACTACACCCGCACCCCCTTAATTACTATTCACCTGATAACCTCCTGGACAATTGGTGAATGTAATGTGTGGGTCATAAGCACAAGGTGACACCCAGGAGGAATATGCTTCTCCACAACTTGACCCACTAACACTCCCACCAGCTGTTGTTGTGTCTCTGCCATGCCTGTAGACGTCCCCTTCACCACCAGCACTGCCACCAGAACCAGTTGTTGGCTCCACCACTTGTCCATGAAATCTTAATTGGATATAAAGACGCAGATGTACAGTTGAGCAAGTAGAAAGTGCAAGAAAAATCTGGCTGTATATATCAACATCTTCAACACCACTCAAAATTCAGCCAATCACGTTCCACCTTACATTTGTTTTGGGTTCCCAGTAATTAATTCATAAAGATACAAGGGTTTACTACAAAAGAACTGCCAGATGTTGCCTTATGCAGCTAGACTTTTGTTGCACTTTCTACTTGCTCAACTGTACACTCGCAATCCAGAATTTGTATCCAGGTCTTGTTGTTGAAGGTTAGAATCATTTGACATACTCGTGAACCAATTACAACGCTTATCCTGTTTCATATTTGCTTGTGCTCGCTTAATACTCGATCAGGCTATTCGAAGCAAGCCTGGATACATATTTTGGATTGCGAGTGTACAGTTGGACACATGAATGGGTGGTACAGCCCAAGTGAAAGATGGTCAATTTCTGCCACTATCAAGTTCCTTAGTGCCAAATAGGAGACATCAGGGGCAGAAGTCAGTATTGAGGATGGTAATAAAAAGCAACTACCTCATAATAGACACTGGTTAGGTTAGGTTAGGTTAGGTGGATTAGGTTAGGTTAGGTTAGGTTAGGTTAGGTGGGTTAGGTTAGGTTAGGTTGGTAATTAGGAGGGGCAGAAGTCAGTATTGAGGATGGTAATAAAAAGCAACTACCTCATAATAGACACTGGTTACTCAAATGGGACAAGTATCTTTCACCTGGGTTGTACCACCCATTCATGTGTCCAACTGTACAGGGTTAGTAAATTTTGGCTAAAATATTGTAGTAATAATTATATGTAATACAATTTCTTTACAAAATGCAGAAATGCAATAATTTCTCAGAATTTACATACCCTATTTATTTTACAAATGTTGTTGGTGTAATGTGTGTGTGTGTGTGTGTATGTGTGTAATAATAAACGTGAAAAAG
>JAWQEG010004484.1:20000-37500 GCA_033782935.1 Petrolisthes cinctipes
TGTACAGGCATAACCGTGGTGTGTGTGTGTGTGTGTGTGTAAGAGAGAGACTGTGTGTGTGTGTGTGTGTGTGTGTGTAAGAGAGAGACTGTGTGTGTGTGTGTGTGTGTGTGTGTGTAAGAGAGAGACTGTATGAGTGTGTAAGAGAGAGACTGTCTCTGTGTGTGTGTGTGTGTGTGTGTGTGTGTGTGTGTAAGAGAGAGAGGGTCTTCCATATACACACACACACACACACACACACACACACAGGGTCTTCCTTACACACACACACACACACACAGGGTCTTTCATACACACACACACATACACACCTGTACAGTGATGTATAATAATGTGTGGTGACTGCTCAGTATTCTTGGTAGTGTGTGGCAAATTTATATGATTGCACAGTCACCTAGTTTGCACAGGCATGAATGATAAGTCTATGGAGGCCTTAAGAAGTATGGATTGTACAGTCATGGTAAAAAATCCTGCAACCTGGTGAATAAAAGCAACGAGCCATTTGATTGAATTTTATGAACCAATATTGCAGAGACCAACACCAATAGATTCGGATCATTTTTCGAAGCCATCTCATTGGAAGGTGTTGCAGGACAATAATTGACCATGATTGTACAAACTTCTAAGTCTGAAATTACCATAATACAGCCGAAGCGTGTGAATGCTGCTGTTATGAAGGAATTGTGAGATGTACCCTGATGATATTTCCATAGCTGAAGGTGATGGCAATTGACTTAAGTTCGTAATAATCGGTTTTCGAAAATATGTTTGAGGCGTTGATACAGATTCTGGTGTGACAAATGTGGCTGTTGGTTTTCTCACTTTGGCACCTGTCTGTTTATTTGGTCCCACACACCACGGGGTCTTCCGCTTTGCTTTATGAAAAGGTCGTGTCCTGACGGAGCCTTCCTCCTGCCACCGTCGGATCCAGCGATACACGGTGGAGAGACTGGCACCTGTTTGTTGTGATACGGTCCTGGCTGATGCACCCCTCAGCCACAGCCACACAATCTTGGCTCTTTCAGCAACAACAGCTGGAGCGTTTGTTATGCCTCGGTCCATTTTTATACGGTACCTATAAAGATAAATGAAAATGCAAGGTCGGATGAGGAAGATTATGATTTGCATACCTAGTATTTTCAACAAACTTTCCTTTATCCCCTTAACCGCGGGTGAAGACATAAGTCGACGCCACCAACAAGAAGTGTGAAGGACCGCGGGTGACGACATAAATCAACAGCGCAGTTTTTAAATTTGCGCGACCCATAATATGGTTGTCTTGAGTGGCAACAACACTGATTGTTGGCTTGTAGTGAATAGCCCAACTCAACTCCAGCCAGCCACAACCACCCAGTGTTAAGGGAAGTAACCTGCTGTGGAAAATTCGGGGGTTCTGATTCCTCCAAGATATCCCAAGCAACAGAATCCCTCCACATAAGACTGTACAGACGTATTTTATGATTGAGATCGGAGTGTGCTCCAATTTGCCCACGACAGTTACTTCCCTTAATTAAACAAGCAGTGAGGGTAGAAGGTCATATTTCCAGAGATCCATTTTTCCTGTCATTACCATATATGCATGTGGCATTTATGTCATATTATTGTGTTGAAAAATATGATCCTGACATGTTTTATAAAGAAATCAGAATGGAAAAACGTTCTTAGATAATATGTAACTAGTGTATAATTCCAACATGTTTTACAAAGAAATCGGAATATAAAAACGTTCTTAGATAATATGTAACTGTGTGTATAATAGTTAATTTAGTGTTGGAGTCATTGTGAGGTGGCTACCCATCCTACACATGTCCATTTGGTCTTGACATGTTCATCAGGAGACAGCTAAAGGTTTGTACAGTTGGACACATGAATGGGTGGTACAGCTCAGGTGAAAGATACTTGTCCCATTTGAGTAACCAGTGTCTATTATCAGGTAGTTGCTTTTTATTACCATCCTCAATACTGACTTCTGCCCCTGATGTCTCCTATTTGGCACTAAGGAACTTGATATTGGGAGAAATTGACCATCTTTCACTTGGGCTGTACCACCCATTCATGTGTCCAACTGTACAGAAGTCAGCGGCAAAAACTGTGTCACAGCACTTAGCGTTTCTTAAAGGAAAACATTTAGAATAATCATCAAACCAAAACAGAATTACAATATCCAGGAGGTAAATTAGGAAACAACTCTGGGTTTTCATTTAACTAGCCTGTGAAGCTTGTATTTCCATACTGTACTTCGTGACTTCATACAGATATGGCGACACGACTTTTGCCGCTTATATTTCCATACTTCATGACTTGACAGATGTGGCGACACGACTTTTTTTGCCGCCGGTTGTACTTCAGTATCCTGTTTCATTTATATATGTAGCGTGAGTGGTTTACAAGGTATAAGCCGTCAAATGTGTTGTTTACATAGTGACAGCGAGTGTGGGAGAAAGGCCCGGACGAGAGAGCTGCCACGGTATATAAGTTCCATGGCTGTGTGGTTAATAAAAACATGGCATTTTCCAGATATGAATGAAGTTATTCCGGTTTTCATTACTTTCTCGATATCGAATAGGATCATTTCTAACTGCTGAACGCCCGCTATTTGTCATTGTGTGTGAAACAAAATGAGAGAGAAGTCCAAATTATATACGGTTTCATTTGGGATGCCTAGAAGCATTGCGTTTGATGAATTTGTAGATTGGGGATAGAGGGATGCTGGTAGTGTTGCTGAGGTTACCAGTTATGTATATGAAAGACTGAGCTAGAATGTACAGTTGGACACATGAATGGGTGGTACAGCCCAGGTGAAAAAGTATTGTCCCATTTGTGTAACCAGTGTCTATTATCAGGTACTTGTTTTTTATTACCATCCTCAATACTGACTTCTGCCCCTCCTAAGTACCAACCTAACCTAACCTAACCTAACCTAACCCACCTAACCTAACCTAACCTAACCCACCTAACCTAACCTAACCAGTGTCTATTATCAGGTACTTGCTTTTCATTACAATCCTCAATACTGACTTCTGCCCCTGATGTCTCCTATTTGGCACTAAGGAACTTGATATTGGAAGAAATTGACCATCATCACTTGGGCTGTACCTCGAACCATTCATGTGTCCAACTGTACAGCATGGTGAGTGTTACATGCTCTCCTGAAGGGTGGAAAAGTACAATGAGAAACCTGGGATCTCTCGCTTGCCAGTCGAGTGTGCTAACCATTACACCATCACTACCCCTTACTTTATTTGGCTATGACTATGGTGATTGGAGTAAAGATTTGAAAGAAGGGTTGTATTAGGAAATACTTAGAAAATAGGTACTAAAAGGAAATACAGTGGGAGATAAAAGTTCCCGGGCTCAACCAGGGCGCTTAACCAGGGCGTTTTAATTGTTTGCTGTCCTTACTTTATTTGGAAAACACATGGCATATATATAGGGCATACAGGATCACAAGCTAACAATAACAACCAATCAGCGTTCAGTATGGCTTTCCCTCGAGACCTATGAGTGTGCGCGGACCAACCAGCGCTTAGCATAGCTTGCTCGGCGGTCTGTGATCATTAGGTTTGTGGCGAGAGGTTTTTTTTCTTTCTTCTTTTTTTTTAATTAATTGCGCCGTAGCGTCAATCAACAGGCAGGCAACAATACATACGGGTAGGCGGGACCCATGAGAATACAATGACTACACACACACACACACACACACACACACACACACACACACACACACATCACGAAAACATAACAGAATGGAGCACAAGCATACAGACAAATATTTACATTATGACCTATTATGGCGAGAGGTTGATGCAGATTGTCATAATTTTCCACGTTCCGTAGCAATTCATTATGTAAAATGGATTATGTTGAAATCACTTACTTATATGTTATGTAAGGTTTTTTTTTTTTTATTTTTTTTTTTTTATACCTCAACCTCGGGACTGTAGGGTGTCAGTAGCCCGTGACTCTTGTGAGGCTCTGAGATTATTGGGTGTCGCACCAGATGAGACAGTGGAGAGCTTCGTGGTGGTGATGTTGGTACCGTAGCTTCACTTCTGTCCCACTAGATGACCCACACCTTATTTATACACGTCACTATACAGGAGACAAGAGGAGTTACACACACACACACACACACACACACTAGATGAGACAGTGGAGCTTCGTGATGGTGATGTTGGTACCATAGCTTCTCTTCTGCCCCACTAGATGACCCACACCTTATTTATACACGTCACTATACAGGAGACAAGAGGAGTTACACACACACACACACACACACACTAGATGAGACAGTGGAGCTTCGTGGTGGTGATGTTGGTACCGTAGCTTCTCTTCTGCCACACTAGATGACCCACACCTTATTTATACTATGCTTGTATTCGGTATATTTTCTGGTAAGGATTTATCCACATTAATTAATTAATAAGTAAAGCAATTTACGATCTAGTGTGGGGAAAAATAGTTCAAAATACCATGTAAAAATATATCACTTATAATTGGTTCCTAATCTCTATCAAAAACAGAACTATTTACATTTCAGACTTTCTTAGAATTTTTCAGTGTTCTGTTAATTCAAATGTATGGTAGTTTTTTCACTTGTTTAAGGGAGGGAAAGTTTTGTGTTGGTAAATCTGGAGCAACTGAATCCTCCAAACTATTCCAAGCAACAACAGAACAACACCATTATTTTTGTTCTTCTGGTCCTGTTGTTTCCTGGCATACTTTGGAGGAATCAAGGCACTCCAATGTAACAAAAAAGAATTACCACCTTAATTATTCAAGTAACCCAATTAATTTATGCGCAGAATTGTTCTCCAAATTTTATTATTATTATTATTTTTTTTTTTTTTTTTTTTTTTTTTAAGTATATCTCCTCGTTAACTTAATCTTCTCCTTAATCAAAATATTCAAATTTCATGTTTATCTTTCTTTTATCCTTTCCATACAATTCTTCACTCTATCCCATCCCTTCCCTCCTTCCTTCCTTTCTCGCTGTCCTTCCCATACTATTCTTTTGTTTTATCTCCTCCTCCTCCTCCTCCTTTCATCCTATCTATCCTTCTCTCATCCTATCTATCCTTCTTTTATTCCTTCCATACAATTCTTCACTCTATCCCTTCCCTTCCTGCCTTCCTTCCTTCCTTTCTTTCTCGCTGTCCTTCCCATACTATTCTTTTGTATTATCTTCTCCTCCTCCTCCTCCTCCTTTCATCCTATCTATCCTTCTTTTATTCCTTCCATGCAACTATTCACTCTATCCCATCCCTTCCCTCCTTCCTTTCTTTCTTTCTTTCTCGCTGTCCTTCCCATACTATTCTTTTGTATTATCTCCTCTTCCTCCTCCTCCTCCTTTCATCCTATCTATCCTTCTTTTATCCTATCTATCCTTCTTTTATACCTTCCATGCAATTCTTCACTCTATCCCTTCCCTTCCCTCCTTCCTTCCTTTATTTCTCGCTGTCCTTCCCATACTATTTATTTTTCTATTATCTTCTCCTCCCTCCTCCTTCTCATTTCATCCTATCTATCCTTCTCTCATCCTATCTATCCTTCTTTTATACCTTCCATACAATTCTTCACTCTATCCCTTCCCTTCCCTCCTTCCTTCCTTTATTTCTCGCTGTCCTTCCCATACTATTTATTTTTCTATTATCTTCTCCTCCCTCCTCCTTCTCCTTTCATCCTATCTATCCTTCTCTCATCCTATCTATCCTTCTTTTATTCCTTCCATGCAATTCTTCACTCTATCCCTTCCCTTCCTTGGTTCCTTCCTTTCTTTCTAGCTTACTAAAGTGGTTTGTTTTAATATATTTCGTAAAAACTGGAACAATTTAAAACATGCACTAAATATACTAAAGAATTACTCCAAATTTGATTAGTAATTTATATATTATATTGTATTATTATATTGTATTGTTATATTGTATTATATAACTGTGATATAATTATGTGATCAATTTATATATAATTAATTTACTCAACCTGTGTTAAAAGGGTACAATTATGTGATCAATTTAATCCTTTTATATCCAGGACCTATTGTAATATAAATATAAATGGTTTACTCAGATATAATTATGTGATCAATCTAATCATTTTATTATGGGAAAAAGTTATATATATATATATATTTGATTTACTCAGCCTGTGTTTTGATTAACAAGCAGAAATTAAATCTGTTACTATGGTTTCTTCTTTATATTTCAAGAGGTCGATGTTAAAATTATCTCCGATAGAACTTTTTTCTTTCTCATCACCAATAGCTGAAATAAAAGATGCACCACGCATATATGTGCAAACATAAATGAGAATTGAAGTACAGTCTGTCAATGATACACGTACCACACCCTTGTTCAGTTTTACTCGCAGTTTTAGCTGGTAAAATCTGGAGTAGAAAGCAGGGGTATCTTACAGCAGATATTAGCTCGACCAATCACAATCACTGTAAGATAACCAACCCTGCTTACTACTCCAGATATCCACCGACACTTTCCTTCCATCGTAGTATATATCTTGGTAATAAAGAACAACACGTGTATGATTTTGCAGCACCTCATAATAATAATAATAATAATAATAATAATAATAATAATAATAATAATAATAAAGAACAAAACGTGTATGATTCTGCAGCACCTCATAATAATAATAATTGAGGGGGTTGAGTTGACGTAAGGTGTTGTTGTATGATTATATTTAGATATGATACTGATTTATTTGCACGATGGAAGGAAAGTGTTGGTGGTTATTTGATTGTGGCTGTACCAGTAGGTGAATCCAATGTTAACCCAATTATTCATATAAAAATCTGGTTTAAAATGCTACAGATAATGTTAGTTGTAAATGTGTTTGTGTTGGCATGTTCTTACCTATTTGTTCTTACCTATTTGTACCTTTACAGGATTGAGTCAAGCTCGTAATGTCCCGTATTTTAAAACACAATTATCATATTTTTCTTTAAAGTTATGTATGTTTTGTGTGTGTGTGTGTGTGTGTATATGTGTGTGTCGTTACCCTAATTGTTTAACATGAAAAGCACTTCTTGTTTTATACTGCATGCATTCACACACCTGTGGTTTAAACAGAGTCACAGTTGATTGGGTCGATTCCTGCCGAGTTAATTAAGGGGAAAATTTTGTGTTGGTAAATCTGGAGCAACTGAATCCTCCAAACTATTTTTCCAAGCAACAACAGAACACCATTATTTTTGCTCTTCTGGTCCTGTTGTTTCCTGGCATACCTTAGAGGAATCAAGGCACTCCAATGTAACAAAAGAGAATACCCACCTTAAGCAAACAGACGTCTTACTGTAAATGCATTCACCGTGCGTCGAGCTTGAGAGATGAGACTAACTTTACACTGGCCACGTTTATATATACAGTAACGTGATATGTCAACCAAATGGCGCATGGTCAAATCTTTCCTGAGTTCAAGGAATCAATAATATAAATATTCTGTACAGCCACAATCAAATAACCACCAACACTTTCCTTCCATCTTACAAATTAATCTGTATCATATCAAAATATAACCATACAACAACACCTTACGTCAACTCAACCCCCTCAATTATTATTATGAGGTGCTGAAATATCATACACGTGTTGTTCTTTATTACCAAGATATTTATTATTATTATTATTATTATTGTTGTTGTTATTGTTATTATTATTATTATTATTATTATTATTATTATTATTATTATTATTATTATTATTATTATTATTATTATTATTATTATTAGGTGCTTGAATATCATACACGTGTTGTTCTTTATTACCAAGATATTATTATTATTTATTATTATTGTTTTTATTTTTATTATTATTGTTTTTATTATTATTGTTTTTATTATTATTGTTTTTATTATTATTGTTTTTATTATTATTGTTTTTATTATTATTGTTTTTATTATTATTATTATTATTATTATCATTATTATCATTATTATTATTATTATTAGGTGCTGCAAAATCATACACGTGTTGTTCTTTATTACCAAGATATTTACTACGATGGAAGGAAAGTGTCGGTGGATATTTGATTGTGGCTGTACATATCTCTTAATTAACTTACCAACTTACAATCCTAGTTTTGTTGTTATGATTTTTTTGTTTTTAAATGGACTTAGATCTCCAGAAACATAATTTATTTCTCTAATGCATACACGTTAAAATTACAGCTACAGTGTTGTAATATTCAATACACAAGAGGCACACAAGAGGCAATGGGTTTGAAGATTTGGTGATGATAGTCCAGTAGGAATTTTTTTTTTTTTTTTTTTTTTTCATCCATATTTTGCTTGGAGGAATTGTGGCAAGTTATCTGGTAGAAATTTCCCTGATTAATCTTGATCAATTTTTATGTAATAATATCTCTGTGTGGACTTCAAAATTCCCTAACAATGTTTAAATAATATCTCTGTGTGGATGTCAAAATTCCCTAAAACAGAGAAATTTCCCTGTTTACACTTCAACAATCTTTAAAATTTATATAATATCTCTGTGTGGATGTCAAAATTCCTTAAAACAGAGAAATTTCCTTGTTAATTCTTCAACAATCTTTATATAATTTCCCTGTGTTGACTTTAAAATTCCCTAAAACAGAGAAATTTCCCTATTTATTTTTCAATAATCTTTAAATAATATCCCTGTGTGGACTTTAAAATTCCCTAAAACAGAGACATTTCCCTGCACCTGACAACACTGCTGGCATATACAACAAGTAGATGAAGTGGAGAAAGTGGAGTGTGTCATATAACTAGGACCTGAAGTGGAGAAAGTGGAGTGTGTCATATAACTAGGTGGTGTAGTAAGTAAGGTTCTCTCCCACAAGAAATAATAGGGCAACACCAGAACCGAGAAACAGCAAGTAGAAGGCACCCTGCACGTGGTCCAATCCAAGCACTACCTCTCTTGTGTCATCCTGGAAGAGATATTGTTTACTTACAGTCACGAGCACTATTAATTAAGTATCCAAGTGTGCTTCGAATGCCTAAAGACAGAAAATAAGTGTACAGTCTGTGTCAATAATAATCATTCACATATGGGTATCTTAAACAATTTACTGTCTAATGTTTTCACGTTCACATTATTATGATGTTATTGTTTTAAGTAGTGTGTAGCTGCTTGTATTAAATTAAAAGATGGTAGTTAACGTGTGTGTGTGTGTGTGTGTTATTGTTTTAAGTAGTGTGTAGCTGCTTGTATTAAATTAAAAGATCGTAGTTAACGTGTGTGTGTGTGTGTGTGTTATTGTTTTAAGTACTGTGTAGCTGCTTGTATTAAATTAAAAGATGGTAGTTAACGTGTGTGTGTGTGTGTGTGTTATTGTTTTAAGTAGTGTGTAGCTGCTTGTATTAAATTAAAAGATGGTAGTTACGAGTGTGTGTGTGTGTATGTGTGTTATTGTTTTAAGTAGTGTGTAGCTGCTTGTATTAAATTAAACGATGGTAGTTAACGTGTGTGTGTGTGTGTGTGTGTGTTTGTTATTGTTTTAAGTAGTGTGTAGCTGCTTGTATTAAATTAAAAGATGGTAGTTAACGTGTGTGTGTGTTATTGTTTTAAGTAGTGTGTAGCTGCTTGTATTAAATTAAAAGATGGTAGTTAACGTGTGTGTGTGTGTTATTGTTTTAAGTAGTGTGTAGCTGCTTGTATTAAATTAAAAGATGGTAGTTAATGTGTGTGAGTGTGTGTGTGTGTGAGTGTGTGTGTGTTATTGTTTTAAGTAGTGTGTAGCTGCTTGTATTAAATTAAAAGATAGTAGTTAACGTGTGTGTGTGTGTGTGTGTGTGTGTTATTGTTTTAAGTAGTGTGTAGCTGCTTGTATTAAATTAAAAGATGATAGTTAACGTGTGTGTGTGTGTTATTGTTTTAAGTAGTGTGTAGCTGCTTGTATTAAATTATAAGATGGTAGTTAACGTGTGTGTGTGTGTGTGTTATTGTTTTAAGTAGTGTGTAGCTGCTTGTATTAAATTAAAAGATGGTAGTTAACGTGTGTGTGTGTGTGTGTGTTATTGTTTTAAGTAGGGTGTAGCTGCTTGTATTAAAAAAAAAAATGGTAGTTAGTTAACCTATTTATTGGAAAGTTTATTAGCAAAGGAACAAAGAGAAGCTGTCAAACTCTTACGTGATGATTATATTTGACCGTGACTGTACATATGTACCTCCACATCTACTAACCGTATCATAACCACAAATATACTTACAAGCTTGACTACTCAGGGTCCATTACTGACAAATCCAGTTTAATGGTTATCTAAGTATGTAATAAACAGTGACAGGAAGCATGGAAGTGATGAATTTAAAAAAAAAAAAAAAAAAAAAAAAAAAAAAATAATAATAATAATAATAATAATAATAATAATAATAATAGTAATAATAGTAATAGTAATAATAATAATAATAGTAATAATAATAATAATAGTAAAAATAGTAATAATAGTAATAATAATAATGATAGCAAAAATAATAATATTAATAAAAATAATAATAGTTATAATAGTGATGATAATAGTGATGATAATAGTGATAATAAAAATGATAATAAAAATAATAATAAAAATAATAATAAAAACTAAAAAAAATTTAAAATGAACAATAATAGTAATAATAATAGTAATAGTAATAATAGTAATAGTAACAATAATAATAGTAACAATAATAATAATAGTAACAATAATAATAATAGTAACAGTAATAATAATAATAGTAATAGTAACAGTAATGATAATAATAGTAATAGTAGTAATAATAATAGTAATAAAAATAATAATAATAATAATAATAATAATAATAATAAAAACAGAAAAAAAATTCTTACCAACTTCAGTGCCTCAGTGAACTTGGAAGGTTTAGCCACGGCCCTGATTTGTGTCACTCGTCGTTGTTTCACTTTGTCCATCCAGTAACTGAGAAGACCAGTATCATCCACACGACGAATCAGAGGACGTATGCTTTTAAGAAGTGGGCTACCTCTCCTGAATGGATCATATCACAAGTGGAGTATTTTAATGTAGGTGTGTGTGTCATTGTTAAACCTTATATTAGTGCCATTAAAAATATTATATTTATTTATATAGAATTTTTTTTATGATTTTTTTATGATTTTTTTTATAGTTGAAAATATGTTACTTTAGTGTTTATTATATATATATATATATATATATATATATATATATATATATATATATATATATATATATATATATATATATATATATATATATATATATATATATATATAATAAACACGAAAGGAACATACATTCAACTATAAAAATGGACATATCACTTAAATGAGTATATACCAAATATTAATAGATTTTATTCATATCATTCATGCCTTAATGTTGAGCTCAGGTATAAATTGTCACTATACTGTACAGCCACAATCAAATATCCACCCACACTTTCCTTCCATGGTACAAATAAATCAGTATCATATCAAAATGTAATCATACAACAACACCTTACGTCAACTCAACCCCCTCAATTATTATTATGAGGTGCTGCAAAATCATACATGTGTTGTTCTTTATTACCAAGATATTTATTATTATTATTATTATTATTATCATTATTATTATTATTATTATGAGGTGCTGCAAAATCATACACGTGTTGTTCTTTATTACCAAGATATTTATTATTATTATTATTATTATTATTATTATTATTATTATTATTATTATTATTATTATTATTATTATGAGGTGCTGCAAAATTACACACTTGTTGTTCTTTATTACCAAGATATTTACTATTATTATTACTATTATTATGAGGTGCTGCAAAATCATACACGTGTTGTTCTTTATTACCAAGATATTTATCATTATTATTATTATTATTATTGTTATTATTATTATTATTATTATTATGAGGTGCTGCAAAATCATACACTTGTTGTTCTTTATTACCAAGATTATCATTATTATTATTATTATTATTATCATTATTATTATCATTATTATTATTATTATTACTATTACTATTACTATTACTATTACTATTACTATTACTATTATTATTATCATTATTATTATTACTAGGTGCTGCAAAATCATAGACGTGTTGTTATTTATTATCAAGATATTTACTACGATGGAAGGTAAGTGTGGGTGGATATTTGATTGTGGCTGTACCTGAACAACCAACCAAATGCCGGAGCTGTAGAGAATCCCTTCTTGCTTATGTGGTATGGGTTTTGTCCTCTGGAGTCAGTGTACAGGGAAGGAATAATTATCTGCATTTGCATTTCAGATTGTATCATCACAAATATAATCATACAACATTGGTCAAGATTCATGGCCTTGGAATCAAACAAAAAAAGTTACATACATATTGAAGTTGAAATAATACAAGTGTTGATTTTTTTTTTTTTTTTTTTTTTTTTTTTCATCAAACACAAGTTATTATTTGTCCCTTCAAATATAGTTACATACATATTGAAGTTGAAATAATACAAGTGTTGATTATTATTATTATTTTTTTTTTTTTCCATCAAACACAAGTTATTATTTGTCCCTTCAAAAAAAGTTACATACATATTGCAGTTGAAATAATACAAGTGTTGATTTTTTTTTTTTTTTTTTTTTTTTTTTTTTTCATCAAACACAAGTTATTATTTGTCCTTTCAAATAGTTACATACATATTGAAGTTGAAATAATACAAGTGTTGATTTTTTTTTTCCATCAAACAGAAGTTATTTGTCCCTTCAAAAAAAGTTACATACATATTGAAGTTGAAATAATACAAGTTTTTTTTTTTTTCTTATCAAACACAAGTTATTATTTGTCCCTTCAAAAAGAGTTACATACATATTGAAGTTGAAGTAATACAAGTGTTGATTTTTTTTTTTTTTTCCCCCATCAAACACAAGTTATTATTTGTCCTTTCAAATAGTTACATACATATTGAAGTTGAAATAATACAAGTGTTGATTTTTTTTTTCCATCAAACACAAGTTATTATTTGTCCCTTCAAAAATAGTTACATACATATTGAAGTTGAAATAATACAAGTGTTAATTTTTTTTTTCCATCAAACACAAGTTATTATTTGTCCCTTCAAAAAGAGTTGCATACATATTGAAGTTGAAACAGTACAAGTAATCAGTAAATATACATTAGATATACACTGTTAATGTGGCAAAATCTACACTGTACAGTCGGCCTCAGGAATTCGCAAGCGAGAGATCCCGGGTCAGTGGAATTGTTGGACAATTTTGCCAGCCCCCTATGTTGTCCCTGTTCACCCCAGCAGTAAGTAGGTACCCGGCTGTAAGAGTAAGGATAACAACCTTGTAGGCTGGGGGAAGATGTGTTGATGTAACAACACTGACTACCTTAATGACCAACACCAGGAGTCCATAGACATAAAGCCAGAAATATTCTTCCATCTTCAGATTCTACAACCAGCCATGATCCAGTCAACACCTACTACAGACACCACCACTTCCCCTGCCGACCGTCTGTCTGGCAGGGTGAAGTGGTTTAACCATTTGAAGGCGTTGTTACCTGCAACGAGTGAGATTACTTTGTCCATCCTTCTCTCTGCTGCCACCACCTACCCGGACCTGATGGTGGGCAGGTCCTAGGCTCACTCCATGCCCGTGGAAGGAGGACGGCCGATGCCCTACCACCGCAGCGACGACAGAAGCAGGCAGACATCACCACCGTCTCCTCCTCGACTGCTGTTGCCTTAGCTGCAGAAGGGCTAGGTCGTCTCTCTGACCTCCTCTTGGTCATCTTCAGGAGAAATAGCTAGCCACCAATAGCCCTTTCTCCTGATCTACAACCACCCACCACTACTACAACCAATACCAACACCAGAACCACCACCAAGAAACGAAGCAGCAAGCCTACCCGACGAGGGAGGAGCAGAGTGGACGCGCCACCACCACCACCTCCGGCCCACCCCCGTCGCCGGTTAATGCTGCCTCGCTCACTCAACCGGGCAAACAGCTGAAGAAGCAACAAGAGTACAAGAGGTGTGAAAACGCTTTATGGCTCTACAAAAAAATTTATATTCCACCTACAACATGGCATATGGTGATACCCTCAGACTACTGCCTATGGAGGAACACCCTCTCTTGTATGTACAGCCACAATCAAATAACAACCTACACTTTCCTTCCATTGGGCAAATAAATCAGTATCATATCAAAATATAATCATACAACAACACCTTACGTCAACTCAACCCCCTCAATTATTATTATTATGAGGTGCTGCAAAATCATACACATGTTGTTCTTTATTACCAAGATATTTACTACGATGGAAGGAAAGTGTTGGTGGATATTTGATTGTGGCTGTACTCTAAGATCTAAATTACCTACATGTTTTCCTTTACGTAGAGAGAGATCCCTTTCCGAGGCTGAAAAATCTGTTCCGTTGGATGTTATTATCAACAGATGTAAACAAAATGAAACAAGAAGCCGATGTTTTGGTCACGGCCAGTAACATAGTAGAAAGAGAGAGAGAGAGAGAGAGAGAGAGAGAGAGAGAGAGAGAGAGAGAGAGAGAGAGATGGGGGGAGAGAAGGGACGGAGAGAGAGAGAGAGAGAGAGTTACAAGGACAAGTAGCACCTCAAAAGGTCTTACGACCCATACCAAGGAGGTACCGTAGGTGTAGTAGTAGTTGCTAACTAATAGTGAGAGAAAAGTATAGGAAAGAGAAGGCTCTCTCCACCCACCTCTCCCAGTATGGAAATGGAAATGTACCTAACCCGGAGGAAAAAAGGCCGGACTAGGAAATTTTTGTACAGGAAAGGAGGAAACAATCACTTTAACTCTAACAGGCTTGGCAGAACTTTGTCTAACTGTTTCTTGAACTGTTCTATCGAGGAACTATCAACTACCTCTGCTGGTAGCTGATTCCAGACATTGCAGATTTTATATGTGAAGAAATTACCTAACGTATTATGGCGGAAGCGTTTCAAGTCTAGTTTCCATCCATGGTTTCTAGTTGCATTAGTGTTTAAGCTAAACACCCTGATAGTGACGTGTATAAATAAGGTGTCGTCATCTAGTGGGGCAGAAGAGAAGCTACAGTAACATCATCATCACGAAGCTCCACTGTCTCATCTGGTGCGACACCCAATAATTTCGGGGCCTCGCAAGAGTTACGGGCTACTGATAGCCTACAGCCCCGAGGTTGAGGTATAGAAAAAAAAAAACAGGCACTTATAATCAATGTTTTCATATCCAAGAAGGATTTTGAAAACAGAGAGAGAGAGAACATTTCATTGTTGTGACACATATTACACGTATTATAATATTTGCAGTGGTCATCATAAGGATTATAATACTGTGCTATTTGTAATATTTAAAGATTTGTTAAAAGATAAAATTTATTCTGCTTTTTCATTAGTATTAGAAGATTGTTAATTAAAGGGAAGAGTGCAGTGTTGGTAAATCTGGAGTAACTGAATCCTCCAAACTATTCCAAGCAACAGAACACCATTATCTTTACTCTCATGGTTCTGTTTCCTGGCATACTATGGAGGAATCAAGTTAGTCCAGTTTATTAAAAATGTACTTACTACTCCCTTAAGGGGGTGCGGGAATAGGGTGACAGGCTTGGGGGGGGTTAGGGGGGTGCGGGAGTAAGGGGACAGGCTTGGGGTGGGGGGTTAGGGGGGTGCGGGAGTATGGGACAGGCTTTCTATCCACCCCAAGCCTGTCCCCCTATTCTCACACACCTCCAGTCCCCCCCACCCCAAGCCTGTCCCCTACTCCCGCAACCCCCCAGTCAGTCCCCCCCCACCCCAAGCCTGTCCCCTATTCCCACACACCCCAAGTCCCCCCTCCACCCCAAACCTGTCCCCCCCACCCCAAACCTGTCCCCCCCCAAAGCCTGCCCCCCACCCAAAGCCTGTCCCCCACCCCAAGCCTGTCCCCCACCCCAAGCCTGTCCCCCTACTCCCGCACCCCCTTAATTAACGAGACAAAATAGCTTCACACACCTCCATCCTTTTATTAATCTCCATCGTCAGGGGGTCGGTTGCCTGAGAGAAGTATTTGCCTGGACCCAGTTTCAGTAATAAAGGTTCCATAGCCCACCTCCACCCATCACCATCAGTCCCCCCCCCCCAGTCCCCCTCCCCCAAGCCTGTTCCCCTATTCCCGCACCCCCCAGTCCCTCCCTCAAGCCTGTCCCCCCCACCCCAAGCCTGTCCCCCTGGCCTATTCCCACACACTCCCAGTCCCCCCCAAGCCTGTCCCCTATTCCCACACACCCCCAGTCCCCCCCACCCCAAGCCTGCCCCCTACTCCCGCAAGCCTGTTCCCTCCACCCCAAGCCTGTCCCATACTTACTACTCCCTTAACTATAACAAAGCTTCACACACCTCCATCTTTTTATTAATCTCCATCGTCAGGGGGTCGGTTGCCTGAGAGAAGTATTTCCCTGGAGCCAGTTTCAGTAATAAAGGTTCCATAGCCCACCTCCACCCATCACCATCAACCAGGTCCCTCAGTGTCTCTATGGGTCGAGTCTTTCCCTGCACGGTGAGGTGGGCAATGAGGGACGACTTGAACCCGGTAGATATGATGAGGCAGAACACCAACCACCAACCTACCAACATCTGCACCAGGGTCAATTAATTATGGGGGATAAATATGTATGTACACTCGTGATACATAATTTCTGACCAGAGACGAACGGCAGGCACCACACACACACACACACACACACACACACATACCCTGCATTCGAACCCATCAGCCTCTATAGGTGTACTGGGTGGGGAAATGAACAATACCAGGCGATTCGAAGCTTTCTGCTCCTCACACTCTGGTCAGAAATTATGTATCACGAGTGTACTTCTTCTGTCCTTGTTAATTAATTGAAGGTCGTGTTAGATATGAATCAAGTTATAAGTATGATACGACTGCCTTTATGTATGTACAGCCACAATCAAATATCCACCAATGCTTTCCTTACATCGTAGTAAATAATTTAGTATCATATCTAAATATAATCATACAACAACACCTTACTTACGTCAACTCAACCCCCTCAATTATTATTATTATGAGGTGCTGCAAAATCATATACGTGTTGTTCTTTATTACCAAGATATTTATTATTTTCATTATTATTATTATTATTATTATTATTATCATTATTAGGTGCTGCAAAATCATATACATATTGTTCTATATTACCAAGATATTTACCATGATGGAAGGAAAGTGTCGGTGGATATTTGATTGTGGCTGTACTTCTGTCCTATTAATCAAATGCCATGTTAGATATCAATCAAGTAAAAACAATAATACAACTGCGTTTTTTGTGTGTACCTGTCCAGAGGCATTTACAGATGGGTCTCGAGGGGGTTGTTCCGTCAGAGCTCCCCACCCGTAGAGAAGGTAGGTACTGAATTGGACTTGAAGCCTCCCTACGAATCGTTGCCATATACTTTGCAGCAGCCACACTGTAATTCCCCATACTACTACGCCTATTCCTACACCAGACCATACCTCTCCTG
>JAWQEG010004484.1:42500-87500 GCA_033782935.1 Petrolisthes cinctipes
GTATGATTTTGCAGCACCTCATAATAATAATAATTGAGGGGGTTGAGTTGACGTAAGGTATGGTTGTAAGATTATATTTTGATATGAACCTGATTTATTGGCACGATGGAAGGAAAGTGTTGGTGGTTATTTGATTGTGGCTGTACACACTGGCAAAACAAACAACAAGCACCACTATAGAAAAAAAACAAAAACGTGGCTGCTCAGTCAGACATAAAGAGGAACTTCAAAAACAACTATAACTAAGCACACCATATTTAAGGGGGTGCGGGAGTAGGGGGGCAGACTTGGGGGAGGGTTTGGGGGGTGCGTGAGTAGAGGACAGACTTGGGGGGGGTTTGGGGGGTGCGGGAGTAGGGGACAGACTTGGGGGGTGCGGGAGTAAGGGACAGACTTGGGAGAGGGTTTGGGGGGTGCGGGAATAAGGGGGCAGTCGTGGGGGAGGATTTGGGGGGTGCGGGAGTAGGGGACATGCTTGGAGAGGGTTTGGGGGGTGCGGGAATAGGGGGACAGACTTGGGGGAGGGTTTGGGGGGTGCGGGAGTAGGGGACAGGCGTGGGGGAGGGTTTGGGGGGTGCGGGAATAAGGGGACAGGCGTGGGGGAGGGTTTGGGGGGTGCGGGAATAAGGGGGCAGACTTGGGGGAGGGTTTGGGGGGTGCGGGAATAGGGGGACAGGCTTGGGGTGAAGTAGAAAGCCTGTCCCCTATTCCCGCACCTCCCTAACACCCCCCCCCCAAGCCTGTCCCCTATTCCCACACACCCCAAAACCCCCCCAAGCCTGTCCCCCTACTCCCGCACCCCCCAAAACCCCTCCAAAACCTGTCCCCTACTCCTGCACCCCCCAAAACCCCCACAAACCTGCCCCCTACTCCTGCACCCCCCAAAACCCCCCCAAACCTTTCCCTTACAACCGCAACCCCCTAAACCCCCCCCCTCCCCAAGCCTGTCCCCCTTATTCCCACACACACCCTTATTTTTCTATCTACAAACCTGATAATTACTTGAGCAAATAACTAATCTCACCATATTTATTTATTTTTTTCTATCTACCAACCTGATGAGTGGTGACAAAACTGGTGAATGTGAGATCGTAGTAGTCTGAAGAATGATATAACAGTCGAGAAAGTAGTGTTTGACCAACTGAAGAATCATATCTCCTACTTTATTATTATCATTGTGTAACTCCTCCTTTTGTCCAGCAGTTATTAATGTCGCCATCATCACCAGTACAGCAGCCAAGTTCAAGATAAGATGTTTCATGTCTTTCACTGTCTTGGGCTGTTGAAAGAGAATATATATTTAAAGGATATATATATATGTAAGCATGTGTGTACAGCCACAATCGAAATATTATCCACCGACACTTTCCTTTCATCGTGTAAATATATTAGTATCATATCAAACTATAATCATACAACAACACCTTACGTCAACTCGACCCCCTCAATTATTATTATGAGGTGCTGCAAAATAAATCAGTATCATATCAAAATATAATCATACAACAACACCTTACGTCAACTCAACCCCCTCAATTATTATTATGAGGTGCTGCAAATTTATACACGTGTTGTTCTTTATTACCAAGATATTTACTACGATGGAAGGAAAGTGTCGGTGGATATTATTATTATTATTATTATTATTATTATTATTATTATTATTATGAGGTGCTGCAAAATCATACACGTGTTGTTCTTTATTACCAAGATATTTACTACGATGGAAGGAAAGCGTCGATGGATATTTGATTGTGGCTGTACACTCGCAATCCAAAATATGTATCCTGGCTTGCTTCGAATAGCCTGATCGAGTAGTAAGCGAGCACAAGCAAATATGAAGCAGGATAAACGTTGTAATTGGTTCACTAGTATGTCAAATGATTCCAAACTTCAACAACAAGACCTGGATACAAATTTTGGATTGTGAGTGTACCATGATACTACACAACCAACACTACGACACTTCGAACCTCTGGAATGAGACACAGTAGACCCCCACATAAGCTATAATGCAGACGGCAGTGTTGATAGGAAAGGTGTTGAGTTAGGATGTGTTTATACTCAGGATTTCACACCTCTGTTTTCTGTCCTCTCATTCCCCTGCTGTCTCTCCTTTCCCTGCTCTCTCTCCTCTCTCTCCTTTCTCCTCTCTTTCACCTCTCTCTCCTTTCTCCTCTCTCTCACCTGCTCTCTCTCCTCTCATCCCCCTGCTGGGGCATTTGTGGAGGAAATGACATAGAAGAAAATAGTCTTAGAATGGTCAAAATAAGTGGGTAATGGAGGTAGAAAAACCGTACGCAATAACGGTAATTCTTTCACTATTTACCATAGCTTGTTTCATGGCATAATCAGGAGGAATCAGAAGCCAACATGTCTCATACACCATTACTGGGCCTTTAATCAGTGATATTATTCTCCTCTAGTACACTCCTAATCCGAAATTTGTATCCAGGTCTTGTTGTTGAAGTTTCGAATCATTTGACATACTAGTGAACCAATTACAACACTTATCCTGTTTCATATTTGTATCCAGGTCTTGTTGTTGAAGTTTCGATTCATTTGACATACTAGTGAACCAATTACAACACTTATACTGTTTCATATTTGTATCCAGGTCTTGTTGTTGAAGTTTCGATTCATTTGACATACTAGTGAACCAATTACAATGCTTATCCTGTTTCATATTTGTATCCAGGTCTTGTTGTTGAAGTTTCGAATCATTTGACATACTAGTGAACCAATTATATATGCTTATCCTGTTTCATATTTGTTTCCAGGTCTTGTTGTTGATGTTTCGAATAATTTGACATACTAGTGAACCAATTACATATGCTTATCCTGTTTCATATTTGTTTCCAGGTCTTGTTGTTGAAGTTTCGAATCATTTGACATACTAGTGAACCAATTACAACGCTTATCCTGTTTCATATTTGTATCCAGGTCTTGTTGTTGAAGTTTCGATTCATTTGACATACTAGTGAACCAATTACAATGCTTATCCTGTTTCATATTTGTATCCAGGTCTTGTTGTTGAAGTTTCGAATCATTTGACATACTAGTGAACCAATTACAACACTTATCCTGTTTCATATTTGTATCCAGGTCTTGTTGTTGAAGTTTCGAATCATTTGACATACTAGTGAACCAATTACAAACTTATACTGTTTCATATTTGTATCCAGGTCTTGTTGTTGAAGTTTCGAATCATTTGACATAGTAGTGAACCAATTACAACACTTATCCTGTTTCATATTTGTATCCAGGTCTTGTTGTTGAAGTTTCAAAAGCATTTGACATACTAGTGAACCAATTACAACGCTTATCCTGTTTCATATTTGTATCCAGGTCTTGTTGTTGAAGTTTCGAATCATTTGACATACTAGTGAACCAATTACAACACTTATACTGTTTCATATTAGCTTGGACTCGCTTAATACTCGATCAGGCTATTCGAAGCAAGCCTGGATACATATTTTGGATTGCTAGTGTACCTCTACTCTACAATACATCGTCTCCAATTTCCAAAGAGGAAGGCAAGACGGCAAACGAGACGTCCACAAGGTAAGAAATTGCTATCTTTTAAATAATAATGATTTGATTTAGCATGTATAATAATTAAGTTAATATGAAGTGAATATTGATTTCCTTCTTCAAACTCTTTTCTTCTCCGGGCAACGTGTCGGGTGGCATATTCGTGATCTTTATATGGGTATGTGCCAGTGCTTGATTTGGTTAGGTTAGGTTAGGTACAGTTTAGGTTAGGTTAGGTTAGGTCCAGTTTAGGTTAGGTTAGATTAGGTTAGGTCCAGTTTAGGTTAGGTTAGGTTAGGTCCAGTTTAGGTTAGGTTAGGTCAGGTCCAATTCAGGTTAGGTTAGGTTCAGTTAGATTAGGTTAGGTCCAGTTTAGGTTAGGTTAGGTTAGGTCAGGCTAGGTGAGGTTAGGTCCAGGTTAGGATAGGTTAGGTTAGGATAGGTCCAGTTTAGGTTAGGTTAGGTCCAGTTTAGGTTAGGTTAGGTTAGGTCCAGTTTAGGTCAGGTTAGGTTCTTATAGGATAAAATGAGTTGGGAAAGAAAATGAGACTATTTCAAAGATTATCCCATGGTTGGTTGTATCGTTATAACCCAAGTGTTATTCTCATTCCAACCACCACCATGCTTTTGGCCCAGCAGTAAGCGGCGTTGGCACATACCCCGCCAGACTTGGTGAAAATGCCGCCGGGTACCTCAACTAGTAATTAAATATACTGTACAGTTTAAAATAATAAAATATGTTTTATTCCACATGTTTCTACTCTTTACATCTTGCCATTCACTGTAATTACGAATTTAGGAGAATTTTTGATAAGTGAACGAATGCAAATTTGAATTAACTTCAATTTTATAGCAAATATATGAAAATGTTCCTAAGAACTATATTACTTAAATTGCAAATCATTACAAGACATTAATGAAATGGATACAAATATATGAAAAACCATGAAAAGTGTTAAGAAAATTCCGGATACTTTTCACATTACATTTTAGGCAAAATTCTGTTGGTGATAATTATATACTTTTGTATATGTGCCGGATGCTGTTGTGAGGTTTAAAAATACATGTTAATTTGGTATTTATTGAAAGAATTACCGTTTTGTAGCAGTGTTTGCGAGATCCGGCTAGGTCCCAGTATTTTGCCCCGGTCATTTCCTGTACTTTACCACAGTTATTTCCCGGTAGTTTGCCCAGGTTAGGTCCCGGTAGTCTGATGTGGTCTTGGTTAGGTTAGGTAAGGTCAGGCTAATTTCAAAATGCCCCATATGAATATAGGGCATTTGCTTAGGAAATGCCATAGAAGAAAATAGTCTTAAAATGGTCTAAATAAGTGGGTAATGAAGGTAGAAAAACCGTAAGCGATAACGGCAATTCTCTCAATATTTACCGAAATTTCTCGGCAAACACTTTACTGTAACTCGGTTGAGTGTCAAAACTTTGCTATTTCAATGATGTTCCGAAATTTGTTCAGTGAAGCAGTAAAGGTTTTTGTTATGAAATAGATATAAGTTCCTTAAGGTGGTAATTCTTTTTTTGGTACATTGGAGTGCCTTGATTTAATTGTAAAAGATGGCTGGCTGGAATTTGATAATATTCCTTAATTAAAAATATAATAATAATAACAATAATATAAGGGAAAATAAAGCACCAAGGTTATTATTGGAAAATCTTTATATTCGATACAATTTGTAACGTAGAAATCAAAGTCTCAAAATCAGGACCATTACAAAAAAAAAAAAAAAATTATATTGTTGAATTTTTTTTTTCTTTTTCTTTTCTTTTTTTGCGCCGTGGCATGAATCAAAAGACAGACAATAAAACATAAGAGTAGACGGGACCCATGAATATCCACTGACTACACACACACACACACACATCATGAAAACATAACAGAATGAAACACGAGAAATTCAGACACACTTTGAACTGATGTTGCATGATTCAGAAATGACTTGCAAAATATTAATAGCAACATTCATCACCACTATTTGTATTGTTGCACTTTGGACTGATTTTGCATGATTCAGAAATAACTCTCAAATAGCAACAGTCATCAACAACATTTGCATTGTTGCACTTTAGACTGATGTTGTTGCATGATTCAGAAATAACTCGCAAAATATTAATAACAAAAGTCTGATATCACCACCACCAAGGTAATCTTTGTCACATATATAGTTCACTTCAGTATATCCCTGACTTACAAAACAAAAGTTGATCGTGATAGAGAAATGCAAGCCTTAACTGAAATTCGTGTTGTCGAGAAAGATGATGAATATCCCAAATAGTAGGTAACGATAGTCTTTTTATAACGGGTGCTTCTGTACACACTAGCTCTCCTGTGTCCCTCCTATCAGATTTGAGAGAGAGAGAGTCGGACATTACAGGTGAAGTAGCTGTACACACTAACTCTCCTGTGTCCCTTCTATCAGTACTTAGAGACAGGGAGTCGGATATTACAGGTGAAGTGGCTGTAATTCTCTGATCTCTCTCCTGCATCATAATGTAATCTGATTTCTGTCGCAACTGTTTCCTACTATCTCCTGTCTCCTGTCTCCTTTCTCCTGTCTCCTGTCTCCTATCTCTTGTCTCTTGTCTCCTATCTCCTGTCTCTTGCCTCCTATCTCCTGTCTCCTGTCTACTATCTCCTGTCTCTTGTCTCCTACTATCTCCTGTCTCTTGTTTCCTACTATCTCCTGTCTCCTGTCTCCTTTCTCTTGTTTCCTGCATCACATAATCTCTCTGCCGGACCGGAAAAGTGTGTTTAAAAATGGATGAATAGGGTCTTTCTTGCCAGCGGTGAATCCAGCGATAGACAGTGGTAAGACTGGCTCCCGTCTGGTGTGAAATGGACCTGGCTGACGTGCCTCGTAGCCAAAGCAAAATAATCTTAGCTCTGAGTTGAACATTTCGGTGACCAGAAGCCAAAACTCGATCCATTTCAAACAAAGAAGATCTGTTGAATGAAAATAATAGAACGAGAATAATTTAGTACGGTAATCGATTAATAATTACGGTAATTGAAATATAACGTTGCTGATATTAATAATCTGTATTACCCTATTAATTAAGGAGGTGCGGGAATAGGGGCGACAGGCTTGCGGGGGCGGTTTAGGGGGGTGCGGGAGTAGGAGACAGGCTTGGGGGGCTTTAGGGGGGTGCGGGAGTAAGGGACAGGCTTAGGGGGCTTTAGGGGGGTGCGGGAGTAGGGGACAGACTTTGTGGGGGTTTAGGGGAGTGCGGAAGTAGGGGACAGGCTTGGGGGGGGTTAAAGGGGTGCGGGAATAGGGGACAGGCTTTCTACCCAACCCCCCAGCCTGTCCCCCTATTCCCGCACCCCCCTAACCCCCCCTAAGCCTGCCCCCCCCACCAAAACCACACACACACATACACACACGAAAATATAACAAAACCATAACACGATAATACAGCGAAAGAATTACCTTATAAACTACTTACTTAAGGGACCCCGTGATGTGATGTAGTCAGAATTAGGAGGTTAGTGAGTGCTTCAATTATTGCCCAGAAACACCACTTAAATCGAAGCAGCTCGTTTCGTGGCATAGTCAGGAGGAATCAGAAGCCACCAAGTCTCAAAATCAATCACAGGGTCCTTAAATCCACCAAAACGAGGGTGGCGTACACTCGCAATCCAAAATATGTATCCAGGCTTGCTTCGAATAGCCTGATCGAATATTAAGCGAGCTCAAGCTATATATAAAACAGGATAAACGTTGTAATTGGTTCACTAGTATGTCAAATGATTCGAAACTTCAATAAGACCTGGATACAAATTTTGGATTGCGAGTGTACCAGAAGTTCCTCCAAAACCTGATGGTTCAGCAGGTGTCGACAAACCACATCAGGCCCCGGGGCAGCAAGTGTCGGACAGTGGGGCAGGCCAGGCAATAGTGCTCTACGGTGTTACCACGAGGCGCTCGACACAAGCGACACTCAGTAAAGGGAGGCTCACCCTGCATCCCAGCAACCTGCCACTGTGGCCGGTAGCCAAGCCTCAAATGAGCAGAGACTACATTGTGCCTCCGAACCATGAGGCCTCGACGACGGTAGGAATATTTGTGATGGCAGACAGACTCGTAATGGGTGATGGAGATGCTGAAGGGCCTCTCTGCATCCCTGCGTCACCGTACAGGGAGGAGAGCGGTGGAGCGGAATCTAGAGAGGTAGCAGAGTGTGTGGGGTAAACACTGGAGAGAAACTGAAGGGCAGGCATGGACTCACAAATGATGGCAGCATTTACTCCACATTGACAAAGAAGACTAACAACATCTAGAATGGAGCTGGAGTAATCACGGAGACGACGGCCAACCCAGACCCAGCCCCCTGGAGATGGTTCAAAGTCAGGTGAGAAAACAGCACCACCAGCTGCACTGAGCCGCCTGGACTGACTGACACACCCGAACGATAAATCAAACTCCTTTATTTTACCCCGATAGCTGTAGCCAAATGGTCGAGACACACAAAAATGTTTACAATACTACCTACAAACAAGATTATTTCGTCACACACTCACAAATAATTAATTAAGCCCCGTCCACACGAGAGGCAAAAAGACAGCGGACACGGACAACCCAGTGAAATTTCTCTCGCATTTTTACCATGCAGTGTTACCATATCAAACGGTCTCTGGCAGCTATTTACCACTTGTGCCCGCCACCCACCCAACCACAATATTGGTAACAGTGTCTCCCCGCAGTTTTTTTTTTTTTTTTTTTTTTTGCCTCTCATTTGGAAGGAGCTTAAGGGGGAAGTTTTGTGTTGGTAAATCTGGAGCAACTGAATCCTCCAAACTATTCCAAGCAACAACAGAACACCATTATTTTTGCTCCTCTGGTCCTGTTGTTTCCTGGCATACTTTGGAGGAATCAATGTTGGTAAATCTGGAGCAACTGAATCCTCCAAACTATTTTTCCAAGCAACAACAGAACACCATTATTTTTGCTCTTCTGGTCCTGTTGTTTCCTGGCATACTTTGGAGGAATCAAGGCACTTCAATATACCAAAAAAGAATTACCACACCTTAATGGGGTCGGGAATGCAAATCTGGAGCCAACATCATAGTATCTGCTACAGACTGACGTAGTAAATCTAAATGAGGTACAGTTAGACACATGAATGGGTGGTACAGCCCAGGTGAAAGGTACTTGTCCCATTTGAGTAACCAGTGTCTATTATGTGGTACTTGCTTTTTATTACCATCTTCAATACTGACTTCTGCCCCTCCTAATTACCAACCTAACCTAACCTAACCTAACTTAACCCAACCCAACCCACCTAACCTAACCTAACCAGTGTCTATTATCAGGTAGTTGCTTGTTATTACCATCCTCAATACTGACTTCTGCCCCTCCTATTTACCAACCTAACCTAACCAACCTAACCTAACCTAACCAGTGTCTATTATCAGGTAGTTGCTTTTTATTACCATCCTCAATACTGAGTTCTGCCCCTCCTAATTACCAACCTAACCTAACCTAACCCACCTAAACTAACCTAACCTAACCTACCCACCCAACCCACATAACCTAACCTAACCAGTGTCTATTATGAGGTACTTGCTTTTTATTACCATCCTCAATACTGACTTCTGCCCCTCCTAATTACCAACCTAACCTAACCCAACCCACCTAACCTAACCTAACCAGTGTCTATTATCAGGTACTTGCTTTTTATTACCATCCTCAATAACTGACTTCTGCCCCTCCTAATTACCAACCTAACCTAACCTAACCTAACCCAACCCAACCTAACCTAACCTAACCAGTGTCTATTATCAGGTAGTTGCTTTTTATCTTTTTATTACCATCCTCAATACTGACTTCTGCCCCTGATGTCTCCTATTTGGCACTAATAAGGAACTTGATATTGGCAGAAATTGACCATCTTTCACTAGGGCTGTACCACCCACTATTCATGTGTCCAACTGTACATAAAACGTTTACTTACTTACTTGAGTTACTGATGATGATGATTCCGGCTGAGAGAGATCCCTGGTACTGTTAAGACTTACAGCCACTCAGGTGTTTATATACCTGAATGTAATTGTTCTCGTGACCTTTAGGGGGGTGCAGGAATAGGGGTCAGGCTTGGGGGGGGTGCAGGAGTAGGGGACATGCTTTCTACCCACCCCAAGCCTGTCCCCCTAATCCTGCACCCCCCCAAGCTTGTCCCTCTATTCCCTAACCCCAACCCCAAGCCTGTTCCCCTACTCCCGCACTCCCCAATCCCCCCCAAGCCTGTTCCCTACTCCCGCACCCCCCTAAACTTCCCCAAGCCTGTCCCCCTATTCCCGCAACCCCTTTGGTACAACCACAATCATAATTATATCCACCGACACCTTCCTTCCATCGTGCAAATAAATCAGTATCATATCAAACTATAATCATACAACAACACCTTACGTCAACTCAACCCCCTCAATTATTATTATTATGAGGTGCTGCAAAATCATACACGTGTTGTTCTTTATTACCAAGATATTTATTATTATTATTATTATTATTATTATTATTATTATTATTATTATTATTATTATTATTATGAGGTGCTGCAAAATTATACACGTGTTGTTCTTTATTACCAAGATATTTATTATTATTATTATTATTATTATTATTATTATTATTATTATTATTATGAGGTGCTGCAAAATAATACACGTGTTGTTCTTTATTACCAAGATATTTATTATTATTATTATTATTATTATTATTATTATTATTATGAGGTGCTGCAAAATTATACACGTGTTGTTCTTTATTACCAAGAAATTTATTATTATTATTATTATTATTATTATCATTATTATTATTATGAGGTGGTGCAAAATCATACACGTGTTGTTCTTTATTACCAAGATATTTACTACGATGGAAGGAAAGTGTCGGTGGATATTTGATTGTGGCTGTACATTGGAGTGCCTTGATTCCTCCAAAGTATGCCAGGAAACAGGACCAAGTTAACAAAAATAATGGTGTTCTGTTGCTTGGAATAGTTTGGAGGATTCAGTTGCTCCAGATTTACCAATACAAAACTTCCCCCTTAAGTCAGCTATTTCAGAAAAAAAAAATCAGTCGAAATGCTTTCTTAGTCAGTTAATGCATCTATCTATATAAAGCATCTTTACAGCCACAATCAAATATCCACCAACACTTTCCTTCCATCATAGTAAATATCTTGGTAATAAAGAACACGTGTATGATTTTGCAGCACCTCATAATAATAATAATAATAATAATAATAATAATAATAAATATCTTGGTAATAAAGAACAACACGTGTATGATTTTGCAGCACCTCATAATAATAATAATAATAATAATAATAATAATAATAATAAATATCTTGGTAATAAAGAACAACACGTGTATGATTTTGCACCACCTCATAATAATAATAATAATAATAATAATAATAATAATAATAAATATCTTGGTAATAAAGAACAACACGTGTATGATTTTGCAGCACCTCATAATAATAATAATAATAATAAATATCTTGTTAATAAAGAACAACACGTGTATGATTTTGCAGCACCTCATAATAATAATAATAATAATAATAATAAATATCTTGGTAATAAAGAACAACACGTGTATGATTTTGCAGCACCTCATAATAATAATAATAATAATAATAAATATCTTGGTAATAAAGAACAACACGTGTATGATTTTGCAGCACCTCATAATAATAATAATAATAATAATAATAATAATAATAATAATAATAAATATCTTGGTAATAAAGAACAACACGTGTATGATATTGCAGCACCTCATAATAATAATTGAGGGGGTTGAGTTGACATAAGGTGTTGTTGTATGATTATATTTTGATATGATACTGATTTATTTGTACGATGGAAGGAAAGTGTTGGTGGTTATTTGATTGTGGCTTACTTACTGCTAGGAGTGCCCAGTGGGGCTGACTTTATTCTCTGTGAATATTAGTTATCCCCCACAGGGCTAGAATAATGATTGTTGTAGGATCTGGCCACTTTCTAGTGGATTTGACGAGATCTGCCCACATGGATTAAAAATCCATGTGGGGTGTACTGCAACCGGAGGCCTTTTATTTTATTTTATTTTTTATTTTTTTCACTGGTGTGTGGACCGCCAGCACACGGGGGTGCATTTCCCTTTGCATGCAGCAGTGTAAACTCCCTCCCCCTTATGGTCCCTTCAGAGCTGGTCTCATGGAAGGTACGGCCCCACTTGTAGCTCTTGTGGTAACGTGGACTTGGGCCCACACCACTGGCTGTGGGATCAAAGCCTTCCCCCCAATCTCCCTGGCGGTCGGAGGCCCCCAGACTCCCTGGTCCAGTAAACTCTGGTCCCATTTCCTTGGGATGTGCTTTGGTAGCCCAGGCATATAGGGCCAGCCCCTCCTTTATTTTAATTTGTTTCTCACTGCGACCAGAGTGTACCAGGGGTCTGTGGGACAAGAGGCCATTCTGCCCCGGGAGAACATCAACAACAACAACTTACTGCTAGGTGAACATCATTACTTTACAGTCAGTAGTTTATATTAATTAATAACACGGGGATGAAGGAATTAGACGAGGTGGCAAGAGAAGCGTGTGATACAAAAGGAAAACCCAGATCAGAGAGAATGTTAAGGCCTCCATAGACTATCAATCATACCTGTACAAACTGTGTGGTTGTACAGGCATAACCGTGGTGTGTGTGTGTGTGTGTGTGTGTGTGTGTGTGTGTGTGTGTAAGAGAGAGACTGTGTGTGTGTGTAAGAGAGAGACTGTGTGTGTGTGTGTGTGTGTGTAAGAGAGAGACTGTGTGTGTGTGTAAGAGAGAGACTGTGTGTGTGTGTGTGTGTGTAAGAGAGAGACTGTGTGTGTGTAAGAGAGAGACTGTGTGTGTGTGTGTGTGTGTGTAAGAGAGAGACTGTGTGTGTGTGTGTGTGTAAGAGAGAGACTGTGTGTGTGTGTAAGAGAGAGACTGTGTGTGTGTGTGTGTGTGTAAGAGAGAGACTGTGTGTGTGTAAGAGAGAGACTGTGTGTGTGTGTGTGTGTGTGTAAGAGAGAGACTGTGTGTGTGTGTGTGTGTAAGAGAGAGACTGTGTGTGTGTGTAAGAGAGAGACTGTGTGTGTGTGTGTGTGTAAGAGAGAGACTGTGTGTGTGTAAGAGAGAGACTGTGTGTGTGTGTGTGTGTGTAAGAGAGAGACTGTGTGTGTGTGTGTGTGTAAGTGAGAGACTGTGTGTGTGTGTGTGTACGAGAGAGACTGTGTGTGTGTGTGTGTGTGTAAGAGAGAGACTGTGTGTGTGTGTGTGTGTGTGTAAGAGAGAGACTGTGTGTGTGTGTGTGTGTGTAAGAGAGAGACTGTGTGTGTGTGTGTGTGTAAGAGAGAGACTGTGTGTGTGTGTGTGTGTGTAAGAGAGAGACTGTGTGTGTGTGTGTGTGTGTGTGTGTAAGAGAGAGACTGTGTGTGTGTGTGTGTGTGTGTAAGAGAGAGACTGTGTGTGTGTGTGTGTGTAAGAGAGAGACTGTGTGTGTGTGTGTGTGTAAGAGAGAGACTGTGTGTGTGTGTGTGTGTGTAAGAGAGAGACTGTGTGTGTGTGTGTGTGTGTAAGAGAGAGACTGTGTGTGTGTGTGTGTAAGAGAGAGACTGTGTGTGTGTGTGTGTAAGAGAGAGACTGTGTGTGTGTGTGTGTGTACGAGAGAGACTGTGTGTGTGTGTGTGTAAGAGAGATACTGTGTGTGTGTGTGTGTAAGAGAGAGATTATATGTGTGTGTGTAAGAGAGAGAATGTGTGTGTGGGTGTGGGTGTGTATAAAAGAGAGACTGTGTGTGTGTGTGTGTGTAAGAGAGAGACTGTGTGTGTGTGTGTGTGTGTGAAAGAGAGAGACTGTGTGTGTGTGTGTGTAAGAGAGAGACAGTGTTTGTGTGTATGTGTGTGTAAGAGAGAGAGACTGTGTGTGTAAGAGAAAGACTGTGTGTGTGTGTGTGTTTATGTATATGTGTAAGAGAGAGACTGTGTGTGTGTGTGTGTGTGTGTGTGTAAGAGAGAGACTGTGTGTGTGTGTGTGTGTACGAGAGAGACTGTGTGTGTGTGTGTGTGTGTGTGTAAGAGAGAGACTGTGTGTGGGTGTGTGTAAGAGAGAGACTGTGTGTGTGTGTGTGTGTGTAAGAGAGAGACTGTGTGCGTGCGTGTAAGAGAGAGACTGTGTGTGTGTGTGTGTGTGTAAGAGAGAGACTGTGTGTGTGGGTGTGTGTAAGAGAGAGACCGTGCGTGTGTGTGTGTGTAAGAGAGAGACTGTGTGTGTTTGTGTGTGTGTGTAAGAGAGAGACTGTATGTGTGTGTGTGTAAGAGAGAGACTGTGTGTGTGTGTGTGTGTATGTGTAAGAGAGAGACTGTGTGTGTGTTTGTAAGAGAAAGACTGTGTGTGTGTGTGTATGTGTGTGTGTGTGTGTGTAAGAGAGAGACTGTGTGTGTGTGTAAGAGAGAGACTGTGTGTGTGTGTAAGAGAGAGACTGTGTTTGTCTGTGTGTGTGTAAGAGAGAGACTGTGTGTGTGTGTGTGTGTGTAAGAGAGAGACTGTGTGTGTGTGTGTGTGTGTGTGTGTGTGTAAGAGAGAGACTGTGTGTGTGTGTGTGTAAGAGAGAGACTGTGTGTGTGTGTGTGTAAGAGAGAGACTGTGTGTGTGTGTATAAGAGATAGACTGTGTGTGTGTAAGAGAGAGACTGTGTGTGTGTGTGTGTGTGTAAGAGAGAGACTGTGTGTGTGTGTGTGTGTGTGTGTGTAAGAGAGAGACTGTGTGTGTGTGGGTGTGATTGATGGTTTGCGCAAATGACTGAAACATATCCAACAAGCTTTTCGTCCATCACACGCTTGTACAGCCACAATCAAATATCCACCGACACTTTCCTTCCATCGTAGTAAATATCTTGGTAATAAAGAACAACACGTGTATGATTTTGCAGCACCTCATAATAATAATAATAATAATAATAATAATAATAATAAATATCTTGGTAATAAAGAACAACACGTGTATGATTTTGCAGCACCTCATAATAATAATAATAATAATAATAATAATAATAATAATAATAATAAATATCGTGGTAATAAAGAACAACACATGTATGATTTTGCAGCACCTCATAATAAAAATAATTGAGGGGGTTGAGTTGACGTAAAATGTTGTAAGATTATATTTTTATTTGAGACTGATTTATTTACACGATGGAAGGAAAGTGTCGGTGGTTATTTGATTGTGGCTGTACAGTGATGTATAATAATAATGTCTGGTGACTGCTCAGTATTCTTGCTAACTAGTGTGTGGCAAATTTAAATGATTGCACAGTCACCTAGTTTGCTCAGGCATGAATGATAGTCTATGGAGGCCTTTAGACATGATAGTATGAATGGATATGAAAAGTCATCATATCTTTTTCGCTTGACATTAGTCCTACTTATTAAATATTTAAATTTACAACAAACAGTTTTGATAATGATTGAAATAATTATGTATACAGTAACAGTATATATAGTAAATCTAGAGTAATTATAAGATTTATAATGTACAGTTGCCAAAATAGGAATTGCGACAACTATTGATAGAACATTAAATATATTAATGTCCATAGTTGTTTGTAGGGATGATAAGTATGTATTACAGAAGGATATGTATATTTCCTTCTGTTATACATACTTATAGTCCATACAAATACAGAAGGATATGTATATTTCCTTCTGTTATACATGCTTATAGTCCCTACAAATAGTTGTGGATATTACTATGGTTAAAGTTACATCAAGATTTGTCGCAATTCCTCTTTTGGCAACTGTACAGCCACAATCAAATATCCACCAACACTTTCCTTCCATCGTGCAAATAAATCAGTATCATATCAAAATATAATCATACAACAACACCTTACGTCAACTCAACCCCCTCAATTATTATTATTATGAGGTGCTGCAAAATCATACACGTGTTGTTCTTTATTACCAAGATATTTATTATTATTATTATTATTATTATTATTATCATTATTATTATTATTATTATTATTATTATGAGGTGCTGCAAAATTATACACGTGTTGTTCTTTATTACCAAGATATTTATTATTATTAATATTATTATTATTATTATTATTATTATTATTATTATTATTATTATTATTATGAAGTGCTGCAAAATCTTACACGTGTTGTTCTTTATTACCAAGATATTTATTATTATTATTATTATTATTATTATTATTATGAGGTGCTGCAAAATCATACACGTGTTGTTCTTTATTACCAAGATATTTACTACGATGGAAGGAAAGTGTCTGTGGATATTTGATTGTGGCTGTACATGTGTTAGATCCTCACGTCGTCAAAGGCATGTATGAAACAATGCTTCACTTTGTTCTAATACTTCGATCAAATGAACCACTGGGGTCGAGGTATAGGAGTTGGATGTGGTGTGTTCGGTCGTCACTGGCCTCGACTTTTGTCCAATGAACCACTAGATACTTTATGAACTCAAATATCTGTGAGGAAATATAAATAAATAATAATAATAAAATTGCTGGCGATTGACGAAAAGCTTGTTGGATATGGTTCAGTCATTTGTGCAAACCATCAATCACACACACACACACAGTCTCTCTCTCTTACACACACACACACACACACAGTCTCTCTCTTACACACACACACACACAGTCTCTCTCTTACACACACACACACACACACACACAGTCTCTCTCTTACACACACACACACACACACACACAGTCTCTCTCTTACACACACACACACACACACACTGTCTCTCTCTTACACACACACACACACACACACACACAGTCTCTCTCTTACACACACACACACACACAGTCTCTCTCTTACACACACACACATAGTCTCTCTCTTACACACACACACACACACACACACACACACAGTCTCTCTCTTAAACACACACACACACACACACACACACACACAGTTTCTCTGCTATATGTAAGTTAGTTAGGGCCGTGTAGACCAGCTAACACCTCAGAATCAGTCACCCAGCCAAACCGGTAACACCAACATTAGACACTGTGAGTATTAAAGTATAAAATTGGAAAAATAGTGATGCCTTAATTAATGCCCCACAGGAGGTGATAGGCAAAAGCACTAACAAACAAACAAACAAACAAACCTACCGCCTTACCCCCTCAGTGCTGTTTGTGTCCTTAGTGTTTAAACATTTCTTAAGAGTTATTATTTAAGGAAACTTGTACACTCGCGGTCAGAAATTGTGTCCCGATCTCCTCGCAAGATGAATCGCAAACAGCCTAGCTTTGAACAACAACTGTGCGTCTCCCTACAACACACATTTGTTCGAATCATCAAAGCTTGGCTAGTTGCGATTCATTGTGCCAAGGTAGCAGGACACAATTTCTGACCGCGATTGTACATTCTGAGTGTGTTGAAGTTTGTGTTAAACTTATGTCGTGTTTTTGTTGTCCAAGCGACACGAAAAGCGAGCTTGCCCTGTACTGTTTTTGTCGGTCGCTTGGATACAAAGCCGTGCCAAGCGGTAGCCGTTAAAAGCAAGCCGTGTTGGTATCCAAAGTAACCCTACCCGGGACCATATTATCCAAGTCTGGAAGGGTATATGTCAGTGCTTGATTTGGTTAGGTTAAGGTTAAGTTAGGTTAGGTTAGGTCAGGTTAGGTTAGGTTAGGTTAGGTTAGGTTATGTTCTTAATAGGTAAAATAAGCTGCTTGATTTGGTTAGGTTAAGGTTAGGTCCAGTTTAGGTTAGGTTAGGTTAGGTCAGGTTAGGTCAGGTTAGGTCATGTTCTTATAATGTAAAAAAAGCTGGGAAAGAGAATGAAACTATTTCAAAGATTATCCCATGGTTGGTTTTATCGTTATAACCCAAACGTTATTCTCCTTCCAACCCCTGCGATTTTGGCCCAGTGGTAGCCAGCCGGACTTGGATAATATGCAGCCGGGAGCAGTGTTGGTGCCGCTTGGTAATCACCTGACAACAACAATAAGGCCCACAGATAATGGAAATTGGTTTAATTAGTACATGTAACTTGCAATCAGTGCTAGATAAACAAAAATAATGATGCAATAAGATGTTGTAGTATTAGTTAAGGAAGGTATAGGCTGCTTGGATAATTTTTGTACATATTATTATGGAAGACAAAAACGATTATTTATAGGTAATCAAACTTGCAATTTTTTACCAGTACTTACAACTGTTTACCAGTACTTACAGTTTTTTACCAGTACTTACAATTTTATACCAGTACTTACAATTTTTTACCAGTACTTACAATTTTCTACCAGTACTTACAATTTTCTACCAGTACTTACAATTTTATACCAGTACTTACAATTTTATACCAGTACTTACAATTTTATACCAGTACTTACAATTGTTTACCAGTACTTACAATTTTCTACCAGTACTTACAATTTTTTACCAGTACTTACAATTTTCTAACAGTGCAGAGGTCTTAATGTAAATAATATATATTTACTATTAATTAATTAAAGAAAAATGTGGTTACTCAGTTAATTGATTCTTTACCTAACATATATCTAACCATTAAATTTCAACATGTAAGGATTGGTATAATAGCCATCTAAGTTTTCATTAAAAGTGTCCAATTTTTTTTTTTTTTTTTTTTTTTTTTTTTTTTTTTTTTTTTTTTTTTTTTTTTTTTTTCCCTCCACCTAAACTCGAAGATATGAGGCTGGGTACAGTCGTGATACATAATTTCCGACCAGAGTGTGTGTGAGGAGCAGAAAGCTTCGAATCGCCTGGTATTGTTCATTTCCCCACCCAGTACACCTATAGAGGCTGATGGGTTCGAATGCAGGGTATGTGTGTGTGTGTGTGTGAGAGAGAGAGAGAGTGTGAGTGTGTGTGTGTGTGTGTGGTGCCTGCCGTTCGTCTCTGGTCAGGGATTACGTATCACGAGTGTACATATATTATAATTGTAATTATTTTATTTTGAGATGAGTTGACCTTCTCTGTGGTTATTTTACATCTTTCCAAAGTGTATTCCTACTAATATTAACCCTTTCATTGCTTTCATGATCATTTTTTGGCTATTATTTTGGTTGGGCACCTTGGGTAAGACAGTTGTTAGGCTCCAAGTATCTGGTCTGCTTTTGTTGTAAGATAGTGTTTGCTCCTAGCCCACGCTTGGACAACAAAAACACGACATTAGTGTTACACTTACTGGACTATCTAAATATATCACCATCACCACCGCTACCACCACCATCACCCCCGCTACCACCACAATCACCACCGCTACCACCACCATCACCACCGCTACCACCATCATCACCACCGCTACCACCACCATCACCACCGCTACCACCACCATCACTAGTCCACTAAGACAGATGATATTCCAAACTATAGTTATGCCTTAATACCCATAAGGAGGTGATAGGCAAAAAATACAACAAAAGAAAAAGAAAAGTATTAATTAAGAGGGGGTTTGCAGTGAACATTGGTGATGATAAATATTCCAACCTATCTCTATCAAACGTGAGGCCTTGAGTATTAAATTGTGTTGGGTCATTATTTGTTTAAGGGGGTGCAGGAGTAGGGGGCAGGCTTGGGGGGGGCGTTGGGGGGTGCGGGTCCCAATTACTGCCCCAAGTACTACTCCCCAGGTTCGCTCTTCTTCTAGTGGCCCAGGATTAGACAAAACTTATCGTATGAGTAAAACCCCAGGCTTCCCTAAAATCCGTGTTAAAGTAACAAGGTCCATCGGTGAAATTGTCGTGGCTGCGTGCTTCTTGGGAGGAACTGCACGTTCTTCTCTCTAGCTTCTCTCCTACATGTGTTGCTCTCCAAGAGACAATGCTTGGGGACTACATTCCTGCCAGTCCTCCAGCATACTCTGCATTTTATTCCAATTCCTTTGAAGGGCAGAGTCACCATGGTGGCTCTGCCATCCTAGTTCGATGTGATGTTCCATGCACGAGCCTGGAGCTTGACACTCCGCTCCAGGCTGTTGCAGTTAAGGTTTCTATGGACCGTCCCTACACTGTGTGCAGTCTATACCTTCCTCCAAGTGTTACAGTTGAGAGGGGTGATCTCAACAGTCTTGTACGGGACCTTCCATCTCCCTTTATTTTATTGGGTGATTTTAATGGTCGTCATCCTCTGTGGGGTGACAGTTCGGTCAACCCCAGGGGTGTTTTATTGAGGATGAGGGATTAGGCGTTTTAGATACGTGAGATGTGACACATTTTAATAGCCCTACTGGGACTTTTACCACAATTGACATTTCCCTCTGCTCACCCAGTGCTCTGTTGGATTTTACTTGGATTTATATGGTAGTGACAACTTCCCTATACTCGTAGAAAATAACAGGTATGAGCCACAGTCTCGTCTTCCTAGGTGGAGATTAGAGAAGGCTGACTGGAAGTGTTTTAGAGAGCTGACTTCTTCAGTCTCTTCTGTAGCAGATTTTGTTAGCTCTGACGAGGCTGTAACATATTTCACTGATATGTTCCACTCTGCTGCTCTCAACTCTATCCCTAGAACTTCTGGCCACTTTCCCAAATGTCCTGTCCCTTTGTGGTCACCAGTCTGCACCATTACTGTGCGGGAGAAGCGCGCTGTTTTCTCTCGCCTTCAACTCAATCGTGGGGACCCAACTCTTTTAGAGAACTTCCAGCAGGCAAGGGTTCGGGCTAGACAAGTTTTAAAAGAGGCACGACGTGCATCCTGGAAGGCCTATGTGTCTTCAATTAATACTAAAACCCCACTCACCCAAATGTTCAGGAGAGAGAGTACGTAAGATGGAGGGGAAGTTTTCTCCTAGTTCTCCACCTGTTCTTAAAGTTAATGGAATTAAGATCATGATGGTTTAACAGTGGCCAACACCATGGCGGAGGCTTTTGCTAGAATCTCCAGCCGTGACTCTCGACCTCTGGCTGTCAGTCATCAGTTGGAAGCCAAGGAGCGCACTGTCCTGGATTTCTCGGGGAACGAGAATGAAAGTTATAACCATATATTCACTCTGAGAGACCTGCACTCTGCTCTCTCTCTCTGCGGTGACACTTCTCCTGGGCCCGACAGCATCTCGTATGCAATGTTGCAACACTTGGATGAGGAGGCGATCTCATTTCTTCTAGCTTTATATAACAGAATCTGGCTGGAGGGTGTCTTCCCTTCTGGGTGGAGGGTGGCTACCATCCTTCCTTTCCCCAAGCAGGGCAAGGACTCTAGTGTTGCCCTCAATTACCGACCCATTGCCTTGACCTCCTGTCTCTGTAAACTATTTGAGAAGATGGTGAATGTCAGACTGGTATACTTCTTGGAACGGGGTGGTTTTCTGTCTCCATCTCAGTCTGGCTTTCGTAAACACCGTTCCACTACAGATGCTCTGGTCAGGTTGGAAGCTGCTGCATGTGAGGCTTTTATACGACATTAACACCTGGTCTGTGTATTCATTGATTTAGAGAAAGCCCATGACACTACATGGCAATATGGCATCCTGCAGCAACTCCATGCATATGGCTGTGGAGTCACCTTCCACGCTTTCTTAATGAGTTTCTCAGTGGTCGCAGTTTTTGTGTGAAGGTTGGTACAGCCCTCTCAGCATCCGTTGCACAGGAGGAGGGCGTCCCCCAGGGAAGCGTCCTCAGTGTCACGTTGTTTTCAGTGGCAATTAATGCCATTGCCTCACCCTTTCTGGACGGTATAGCCAACTTGATGTACGTTGACGACCTGGCGGTCTGGTTTGCTGCTTCTCGTGTGTCAGTGGCGGAGCGGCGCATGCAGCTTGTCCTCAACAGTGTTTCGTGTTGGGCTGGTTCTAATGGGTTTTGCTTCTCTCCTGCCAAGACGGTTGCTATGCACTTCTGCCACATCTGAGGCGTCCACCCCGATCAAGGCTTATTCATGTATGGTCATCGGATACATTGTGTCGAGGAGACTCGCTTTATGGGTCTTATTTTTTACAAACGTTTGACTTGGGTTTTCCATTTATGTTCACTTAAGGTCTCTTGCCTCCAGGCTCTCAACCTGTTGAGGTTCCTGGGCCATATGTCCTGGGAAGCTGATGGGGCCACCCTCCTCCACCTATACCTTGCTCTTATTAGGTCAAAACTCGACTATGGGTGTGAGGTGTACTCCTCTGCCACTTATGCTCGTCTCAGTCTTAGACCCTGTTCATCATACTGGGGTACATCTGGAGACTGGAGCCTTCAGGTCGTCCCCAATGTCTGGTGGACGCTGATGAGCCACCTCTTGATCTCCATCGCCAGTCCTTGATGGTTCGTTGTTGGCATCGATTACATCGACTTCCTGACTCCCTTCCCTGCTTGGTGGTGTCATCTGATATCATGTCTCAGTACTACCTTTCACATCCTCGCACACCATGGCCCTTTGGCTTCTGGGTCAGGAAGGCTATGGAGGAGATAGGCATTGATGACTTCCAGATTTGTCCTGTGTGGGTCCCCAGGGTGGCTCCATGGCTTCTTCCAGAAGTTTACACCTACACCTGCTTTTCAGACAAGAAGGAATCTCTTCCTCCTCCAGTGGCTTGTTCCCTCTTTTTAGAACATGCCTTCACTCACAGTGAGTCCCTCCCTGTGTACACTGATGGGTCAAAGTCTGATGCTGGAGTTGGTTTTTGGGGCTGTTTTTCCTGACTGTTGTCGTGGTGGCAGGCTCCCTTCTGTCATGTCTATTTTTGCTGCCGAGCTTTCGGCCATTTTTATTCTCCGGCAGCCTTCTTTTACTATTTTTAATGATTCCTGTAGTGCCCTGGTGTTGGACATCCTTGAGTGGCTTGTCCTCCTGGGTCGTCGTGGCCGCAGAGTTACATTTTGTTGGGTCCTGGCCCATGTGGGTGTCGATGGGAATGAGCGGACTGACACCCTGGCTAAGGTAGCGGCCTTCAGTTGTCGGCCTCCTGCCAGGCATCATCCCGTACATGCTGTGGACCTTCCACCCTACATAGATGCTGCCATTCGTTCCTGCTGGCAGGACAGATGGGACGCCGTCGGGGCTAACAAGCTATGCGGCATCCACCAGCGGCCTGTCCCACCGGTGGGAGACGGCTCTTGCCGCATTGGCTACACACTATTGACTCATGGGTTTTTAATGGAGAGGGCACCCCCTCCCTACTGTGATGATTGTCTGGTCCCTCTGACAGTACGGCATCTTCTTGTCGAGTGTCCCGGCCTTGGGGACCTTCGTCGTAGGCACCTCTCCCAGTAACGGGTGGGTGACGGTTCTTACAGTCTCTCCCAGGTGCTCGGGGAGAAGGCTTGTAGTGTGGGAGGGAACTCCCTCTCCTATGTAGAGGAGGCTGGCCTCTTCTACAAATTGTGAACTTTATTATATTTATTTTTTTTTTTTGGGTACCGGTAGTTCAATGTTTTTAATTTTGATTTTTTTTTTTTTTTTTACTTAAGTTCAGGTTCTTTTTAGTATAAATGTGCTTTTTAGTTTATAATTATGTCCTTTTAATCATGCTGCCTATCCCATTTGGGGTAGTGAAACCTGGCTAATGTGTGTACATATTTTATTAATGATGTAGATGACCATTTTATGTTGGGTGGTATATGACCCTAGCTGTTGCACCGCCAGATGCCTAGTGGCATCTAGAAATCAATTAATCAATCAATCATATTCAAACTGGTGTTTTTATTGCCATTAACCTGATTTTATGCTATGTGGATGCGGCTTTGGACTTTGCCTGGAGTGTGTTACCAATCCTGTTTGGAAATAACCACTTTTCAATTCTTCTAACTTCTGCCTAATGTGGGCCTCATTGTAGTGTTCCCCGCTGGTGTTATGATAAGGAAGACTGGACACGTTTTGAAAAGTTATGCTTGTCTGTCCGCTCTGTAGGAGATGTTGAAAATAAAGAGAGACAGTGGCTTATGTACACTCGCAATCCAAAGTTTGTATCCAGGTCTTGTTGTTGAAGTTTCGAATCATTTGACATACTAGTGAACCAATTACAACTCTTATCCTGTTTCATATTTGCTTGAGTTCGCTTACTACTCGATCAGGCTATTCGAAGCAAGCCTGGATACATGTTTTGGATTGCGAGTGTAACTGATATGTTTCACTCAGCACCTCTGTAAAGTATTCCCAGGACGAGTGGTAATTTCTCCCGACATCCGGATCTCTGGTGGAACCTTGAGTGCAAAGCAGCTGTTAAGCCGCAGGGGTCTTCATTGTGCGGCTCGCGAGCCAGTGGCGGCTCGCGAGCCAGTGGCGGCTCGCAATGACCTGATTGGCGGCTCCCAAGAGAGAAAGAGAGAGAGAAAATCATCAGTGATCAGAGAAAAAGTCCAAAGTATTAGATATAAATTGCATCACTATGCCGTATCATATAAATCTGTGGTTATGGAAACCCACAAAAATATATTATTTAGTTCCTATATTTATTTTTTTCTGCTTATCCATGTGGTTTATGGCTTATGCGGCTCTCACTCTGAATATGTCCTGAACTTTTGGCTCTCGTGAAAAAATTAGTGAATAACACTGTGTTAAGGCAAAAAAGGTATAGCACTCTCCCGACTCCATTTCCTTCAAGATAACCCCCAGAACTTGGATGATTTTCGAAAGGCACGGGCTAATGCTAAACGAGTACTGAAATAGGCCAGGAGAAAGTCATAGAGAGAATATGTCTCTTCTGTTTCCTTCAAGACTCTTCTCTCTCTCTCTCTCTCTCTCTCTCTCTCTCTCTCTCTCTAGTGTGGAAACATGTCAGGACGATTTCTGGCAAATGTTCTATTACTTTCCCTCTTGTTTTATCTATTACAGGTGAGACTCTGACTAATCCTCTTGAATTTGTTAAATTGTTTGCCAAGCATTTTGCTGTTGTTTCTAAAAATGACGCTGGAAAATATTCGGCTTATCAAAGTCAGAAACTAAAATCAGAAAATCTCAATGATACAGTATGTCTATTGAGGGAAAGTCTTACAATATCACATTTTCTGTTCCTTAGCTTTGGGCAGCTCTGTCACTGTCGTTGTTGTTGTTGTTGACGTTCTCCTGGGGCAGATTGGCCTCCTGCCCCACAGACCCCCAGTACGCTCTGGTCGCAGTGAAAAAACAAATTGAAATAAAGGAGCAGCTGTATGTCCCTATATGCCTGGGCTACTGAAGCAAATCCCAGGAAGATGGGACCAGAGCATACTGGACCAGGGAGTCTGAGGGCCTCTGACCGCCAGGGAGAATGGGGGGAAGGACTTTGATCCCATAGCCAGTGCTGTGGGCCCAAGTCCACGTTATCACAAGAGCTACAAGTGGGGCTGCACCTTCCATGAGACCAGTCCTGAAGGGACCATAAAGGGGAGGGAGTTTACACTGCTGCATGCAAAAGGATAATGTACCCCCGTATGCTGGTGGTCCACACAGCAGTGAAAAAAAGCTTCCGGCTGCAGTTTCACCTTACATGGACTTTTAATCCATGTGGGCAGATCTCGTCAAATCCACTAGAAATTGACCAGATCATACAACAATCTTTATTCTAGCCCTGTGGGGAATGGTTCATATTCACAGAGAATCAAGTTGAGTCCCCCTGGGCATATCTGTCTCTGTGAAAAGATTCATCCCTAGGCTATGATGATATTCCATATGCCTTTCTCGGTCACATGCCGGATAATTTCCTTACTTTTTATTGACGATACATAATATACTTTGGTAACATGAATTAATGCTTGGAGTCTTTTGTGCTGACCATCAGACTTTACTCCTCTTGCACAGGTCTTAAGTTCTTCCACCCCTTGAAAATGAGTGTGAAATTTACTCTTTTGCACCAGATGCCAAGGTGTCTCCGGTTGTTAAATTGAGGCAGAATGTTAGCCGTGTAAATGTCTTATGGGTGAATTATTTAATGAATTTGGTGAGTAAACTATGCAGTGATTATTATTATTATTATTATTATTATTATTATTATTATTATTATTATTATCTAACTGTTGGATAGATTTTGTGAATGTGGAACTCAGCTTTTGGAAAATAATGAAGCCTTACAAGTGTGGTTGGTTGGGAAGCTAACAAACAAATACCACTGTGGAATCAACCCTAAAATAATGAAGCCTTACAAGTGTGGTTGGTTGGGAAGCTAACAAACCAATACACTGTGGAATCAACCCTAAAATAATGAAGCCTTACAAGTGTGGTAGATAAGGAAGCTAACAAACGAATACCACTGTGGAATCAACCCTAAAATAATGAAGCCTTACAAGTGTGGTTGGTTGGGAAGCTAACAAACGAATACCACTGTGGAATCAACCCTAAAATAATGAAGCCTTACAAGTGTGGTTGGTAAGAAAGCTAACAAACCAATACCACTGTGGAATCAACCCTAAAATAATGAAGCCTTACAAGTGTGGTTGGTAAGGAAGCTAACAAACGAATACCACTGTGGAATCAACCCTAAAATAATGAAGCCTTACAAGTGTGGTTGGTTGGGAAGCTAACAAACGAATACCACTGTGGAATCGATCCTCAGTTTTTACAACAGAACTCACTGCAATTATGACTGCCATTCTAACAATTTTTCCTCTCCTCCAATATAATGTTGTGATTTTTAGTGACTCCCAAAGTACACTCGCAATCCAAAATTTGTAACCAGGGCTTGTTGAAGTTTCGAATCATTTGACATACTTGTGAACTAATTACAACGCTTATCCTGTTTCATATTTGTATCCAGGTCTTGTTGTTGAAGCTTCGAATCATTTGACATACTAGTGAACCAATTACAACGCTTATCCTGTTTCATATTTGCTTCATCTTGTTAATACTAGATTAGGTTATTCAAAGCAATATTTTGGATTGCGAGTGTACAGCCACAATCAAATAACCACCAACACTTTCCATACATCGTAGTATATATCTTTGTAATAAAAAAACAACACATATATAATTTTGCAGCACCTCATAATAATAATAATTGAGGGGGTTGAGTTGACGTAAGGTGTTGTTGTATGATTATGTTTTGATATGATACTGATTTATTTGCACGATGGAAAAAGGAAAGTGTCAGTGGATATTTGATTGTAGCTGTACGTCCCACCCATTGATTACATCTATTATAGAGTAGTGGCTTTTTATTGCTTCTCGTCGTTGATTTCCGCTGAGTTCCGGTACGTGTTTGTGTGATGGGCAACGACGAGAGAGAGAGGACACACTGGCTCGGGTTGTGTCCTCTCCACGACCCCCTCCCTACCTACTACCTACTACCTGGGCCAGTATTCACAAAACATCTTAGAGTTTGGATTTGTTCGTATGTTTGCATTTCTGACCTCACTATTTACTGACCTCACCATTTACTGACCTCACCATTTACTGACCTCACCATTGACTGACCTCACCATTGACTGACCTCACCATTTACTGACCTCACCATTTACTGACCTCACCATTTACTGACCTCACTATTGACTGACCTCACCATTTACTGACCTCACCATTTCTGACCTCACCATAATGTTTCAGGTTCATTTCGAAGCAGTTAATGGTTCTGTTACTCTATTTGTATGAGCTGTTGTTATGATTTCGAAGCAGTGTCGGGTACTATACTCTATTTCATCTCATCTGACTTTCTTTTTCTTTTCTTTTTTATATGTTCTGACACTGGACATAGGCTTAATCAAGCCCGTTACCGTGGCCCAGGTCAACTGCTGTTCATACACACACGTCACGACTTCCGAACTGGCACCCAGCCACAGAGGGAGGGAAGTGAGGGTAATTCCTAAATACTGCAGCTGTTATGGTACCAGTGAAGGTGTTATGGTACCAGTGAGGGTATTATGGTACCAGTGAAGGTGTTATGGTACCAGTGAGGGTATTATGGTACCAGTGAAGGTGTTATGGTACCAGTGAGGGTGTTTTACGACGTTCGGTGGCCTTATAGTTAGTGCCTCAAACTCAAATCGGAAGAGTAAATATTCTCAGGCCCTCACCTGAGAGGATCGATCTCCCGACCTCTAGGTAATGAGTCCAGAACACTAATCACTCAGCCACCTCCCCTGACTAACGGTATCGGGGTATTATTAGTAAAATGACAACGTTACATTGGCAGCTGGTAATTGGCTGAACAAACATTGTCCTTTACTCTCGACTCGTTGATATAAACATTTAAATTAACCTTTCATTAACTTCATTGTATGTTCCTGGGATGCAAAGAAAATTCTCATTTGTTATTTCATATATGCAAATCATGCCCATCTGTTGCATTGACCATATATAAACAGACACAAGAGAGTAATATTTAAATCCAAGTCAACTATCTTTAAACGTAAACGAACACAACATTGCAGCCAATTTTGTTTCTCTCAGTTTTACTTAAATAAATATATATCTGTCTACACAGGCACTCTTAACATTTTTCTAATATTTATTGAATTAAAATGGCATGAGTATTGTTATAATATAGCCAGAAATACGAGGTGAACTATAGGAAAAAAAAAAAAAAAAAGCTCACCTCGTATTTCTGTCTATATTATAACAATACTCATGCCATTTTCATTCAATAAATATTAGAATACCTTTTAAGAATACCTATGAAGACAGATATCTATTTATCTAAGTAAAATGGGGAGAAACTAAATTGGCTGGAATATTGTGTTCGTTTACATTTAAAGAGAGTTGACTTGGATATAAATTTTTCTCTCTTGTGTCTTTATATCGCATGATTTTGCAGCACCTAATAATAATAATAATAATAATAATAATAATAATAATAATAATAAATATCTTGGTAATAAAGAACAACACGTGTATGATTTTGCAGCACCTCATAATATAATAATAATAATAATAATAATAATAATAATAATAATAAATATCTTGGTAATAAAGAACAACACGTGTATGATTTTGCAGCACCTCATAATAATAATAATAATAATAATAATAATAATAATAAATATCTTGTTAATAAAGAACAACACGTGTATGATTTTGCAGCACCTCATAATAATAATAATTGAGGGGGTTGAGTTGACGTAAGGTGTTGTTGTTGTATGAATATATTTTGATATGATACTGATTTATTTGCACGATGGAAAGTGTCAGACTTCGGACATGTATTCGAAGCTAGGCAGTATGATATTATAATGCTTCAGGTTTAATAGGAATGAAACTGTATTTAGGTATAGGATTCATGTTCATTAGTTTACTTTGGGTTAGTCAGATCGTATTGAATTTAGTCCAACTCGACCAGCTGAAGAAATAACAGGTGTGTGGGTGGGTGTGTGTGTGTTTCTTTGTTTGTGTGTGTGTGTGTGTGTGTGTGTGTTTCTTTGTTTGTGTGTGTGTGTGTGTGTGTGTGTGTTTCTTTGTTTGTGTGTGTGTGTGTGTGTGTGTGTGTTTCTTTGTTTGTGTGTGTGTGTGTGTGTGTGTGTGTGTGTTTGTTTCTTTGTTTGTGTGTGTGTGTGTGTGTGTGTGTGTTTCTTTGTTTGTGTGTGTGTGTGTGTGTGTGTGTGTGTTTCTTTGTTTGTGTGTGTGTGTGTGTGTCTTTGTGTGTGTGTGTGTTTCTTTGTTTGTGTGTGTGTGTGTGTGTTTCTTTGTTTGTGTGTGTGTGTGTGTGTGTGTCTTTGTTTGTGTGTGGGTGTGTGTGTGTGTGTGTGTGTGTGTGTGTGTGTGTGTGTGTGTGTGTGTTTCTTTGTTTGTGTGTGTGTGTGTGTTTCTTTGTTTGTGTGTGTGTGTGTGTGTGTTTCTTTGTTTGTGTGTGTGTGTGTGTGTTTCTTTGTTTGTGTGTGTGTGTGTGTGTGTGTGTGTGATCAGGTGTGTACGAGTCCAGAGGAGAGGAGACCAGTTATCCTTATATGGAAGGTATGGTCCAGCCTGAGACTTGGAGGAAAATACGATACAACCAGGCTATTGTTTCCTCAGAGAAGTATGTGTCGGCTTGCTGATAGTTATTATAATTTTTGTTATTTATGTCAAAATGTCTAATATTTATTTATTGTTAAGTAATCTACCGTGTTTGATATTAGCGTTTTGTTATATGTATTTATGTATTAATGGTAAGTCAGTGTATATGTATTAATGGTAAGTCAGTGTATATGTATTAATGGTAAGTCAGTATATATGTATTAATGGTAAGTCAGTGTATATGTATTAATGGTAAGTCAGTATATATGTATATTAATTAGTCGGTGTATATATATTAATGGTAAGTCTGTGTATATATATTAATGGTAAGTCTGTGTATAAAATAGGTTTATACATATATCATATAGGTGTATTGTTTGTAGGGGTACAGTGGGAGACCTGTAACGGGCAGGGTGAGAGTACATGTGTGTAGCGACGGGGACTCTGTATATCAAGAGTAGTGCCTTACAAGTCAGCCTACAAGTACTGTACCACGACTCTACCGGTGTGTGTTTGTGTGTGTGGAGGTGTGCCCCACAACCCATGTGTTCACCAGGAGCTTCAGTGTGGAGGTGTTTTGAAACATATATTCAAGCAAGTTAGTTAAAGTAGAAAATGTGCAGTGCAAACAGACTCTATAGTTGATCTATTTAGAGGTGATTATTGTTAATTTATATGTTGGTGGTTATTTGATTGTGGCTGTACCTCATCTGATCTAACTAACTACAGACCAATAGCTATCTATTACTTCCACTCTGGGTAAAGTATTTGAAATCATAATCAATAATCACATAACCAAACATCTCGAAAACTATAAATTGATAAACGATAAACAATATGGATTCAAGCACGGACGATCTACTTCCGACATACTCAGCTATATTGCACATAACATTTTCAGTTAATAGATCAGCAAATAGCTTTAGACATCTCCAAGGCCTGAGATAGAGTATGGCACAGATCCTTGGTATACAAGCTTCCTAACTATATGGTCTTACATCACTGGTCCCACTTATTTCCTCATAACTCAATAACAGGAAAATCTGTATTATGATAGAAGGTATTTTTTCAACATTCCATTCCATTACTGCTGGCGTCCCTCAAGGCTCAGTCTTGGCCCCAACTTTGTTCCTTATACACATCAATGATCTCTTAAGGGAGGAATCTGTTGTTCCATCATCGTAAATATCTTGGAAATAAAGAACAACACGTGTATGATTTTGCAGCACCTCGTAATAATAATTGAGAGGGTTGAGTTGACATAAGGTGCTGTATGATTATATTTTGATATGATACTGATTTATTTGCACGATGGAAGGAAAGTGTCGGAGGTTATTTGATTGTGGCTGTACACTCGGACTCTCGGACTTTGTTTTCATTGTTATTTTTTTCCTTCCTTCTTTCTGATTCAATGAAAAAATATATATATAATAACATTCAATCGCCGTAGCATGGATATGTGAAGTACACTCGCAATCCAAAATTTGTATCCAGGTCTTGTTGAAGTTTCGAATCATTTGACATACTAGTGAACCAATAACAACACTTATCCTGTTTTATATTTGTTTGAGCTCGCTAAACTAATACTCTATCAGGCCATTCGAAGCAAGCCTGGATACATATTTTGGATTGCGAGTGTACAGCCACAATCAAATATCCACCGACACTTTCCTTCCATCGTGCAAATAAATCAGTATCATATCAAAATATAATCATACAACAACACCTTACGTCAACTCAACCCCCTCAATTATTTTTATGAGGTGTTGCAAAATCGTACACGTGTTGTTCTTTACTACCAAGATATTTATTATTATTATTATTATTATTATTATTATTATTAGGTGCTGCAAAATTATACACGTGTTGTTCTTTATTACCAAGATATTTAATATTATTATTATTATTATTATTATTATTATTATTATGAGGTGGTGCAAAATTATACACGTGTTGTTCTTTATTACCAAGATATTTACTATTACTATTATTATTATTATTATTATTATTATTATTATTATGAGGTGCTACAAAATCATACACGTGTTGTTCTTTATTACAAAGATATTTACTACGATGGAAGGAAAGTGTGGGTGGATATTTGATTGTGGCTGTACATTTATTTATTTCTCTAAGCTGTCTTCTTTTCTTTAGGTTGGATTCATGGGGCTGGGGGGGTCCTTGGATTGATAGAATAGTTGCATCCTCTCCCAGCTTTGTGTCTCTGGTCAATAATAATAATAATAATAATAATAATAATAATAATAATAATAATAATCTTGTCAGTCAAAAAGTGTACAAGAATATCCTATCTGAAGAAGAGGTTTAACTGATGAGAGAGAGAGAGAGAGTCACACACATACAGAGAGAGAGAGAGATACAGAGAGAGACAGACACATACAGAGAGAGAGACAGACAGAGAGACACACTCATACAGAGAGAAAGAGACAGAAACACACACATACAGAGAGAGAGACAGACAGACAGACAGGGACACACACATACAGAGAGAGAGTGAGAGAGAGACACATCTACAGAGACAGAGACAGACACACACATACAGAGAGAGAGAGAGACAGAGACACACATACAGAGAGAGAGACAGACACACACACATACAGAGAGAAAGAGACAGACACACACATACAGAGAGAGAGAGAGACAGAGAGACCCATACACAGAGAGACGGAGACAGAGACACACACATACAGAGAGAGAGAGAGAGAGAGAGAGAGAGAGAGAGAGAGAGAGACACAGACAGAGACACACACACATACAGAGAGAGAGAGAAAAACTAGATGTGAGAGATAGAGAGAGAGAGAGAGAGAGAGAGAGAGAAATACTGGATGTGAGAGAGAGAGAGAGAGAGAGAGAGAGAAACTGGATGAGAGAGAGAGAGAGAGAGAGAGAGAGAGAGAGAAACTGGATGAGAGAGAGAGAGAGAAACACACACATACAGAGAGAGAGAAACTGGATGAGAGAGAGAGAAACTGGACGAAAGAGAGAAAGAGAGAGACCATCACTGTATCTTTCTTTCAAATTGGTGTCCCTCATTGATAGATAGCAGTAGCAATTGTGAAAAAGTAATCTATGAAAAACAAGAGATGGTTTGGTGGCCGATATTTCACAGATTGACAACAAGGCACATTTACTACACAAGAATATACCTCTCGTCCCCAACTGACTGGCATGACATTTCTAAGTCCCATTACAGAATCATAAAGGTAGGCCAACACACAGAGAGAAAGTGATACAAGTTTTCGACTGCTTCCTGCGGTACACACTCGCAGTCTAAAATTTTGTATCCAGGTCTTGTTGTTGTTGAAGTTTCGAATCATTTGATATACTAGTGAGCCAATTACAATGCTTATCCTGTTTCGTATTTGTATCCAGGTCTTGTTGTTGTTGAAGTTTCGAATCATTTGACATACTAGTGAAGCAATTACAATGCTTATCTTGTTTCATATTTGTATCCAGGTCTTGTTGTTGAAGTTTGGAATCATTTGACATACTAGTGAACCAATTACAATGCTTATCCTGTTTCGTATTTGTATCCAGGTCTTGTTGTTGAAGTTTCGAATCATTTGACATACTAGTGAACCAATTACAACACTTATCCTGTTTCATATTTGTATCCATGTCTTGTTGTTGAAGTTTTGAATAATTTGACACACAAAAAGTGAAGCAATTACAATGCTTATCCTGTTTCATATTTGTATCCAGGTCTTGTTGTTGAAGTTTCGAATCATTTGACATACTAGTGAACCAATTACAACGCTTATTCTACTTTATATGTGCTTAAGCTCATTTAATACTCGATCAGGCTATTCGAATCAAGCCTGGATACATATTTTGGATTGCGAGTGTACATCCACAATCAAATAACCACCGACACTTTCCTTTCATCGTGCAAATAAATCAGTATCATATCAAAATATAATCATACAACAACACCTTACGTCAACTCAACCCCCTCAATTATTATTATGAGGTGCTGCAAATAAATCAGCATCATATCAAAATATATATTGGTTTGTTAGCTTCCCAACCAACCACACTTGCAAGGTTTCATTATTTTAGGGTTAATTCCACAGTGGTATTGGTTTGTTAGCTTTCCAACCAACCACACTTGTAAGGCTTCATTATTTTCCACATTCACAAAATCTATCTAACGGATAGATAATAATAATAATAATAATAATAATAATAATAATAATAATCACTGCATAGTTTACTCACCAAATTCATTAAATAATTCACCCACAAGTCATTTACACGGTTAAGATTCTTTCGTTTGCGTGCTTACAAACCACTACCAACCACTATGGAATCGACCCTATAAGTTTGGTAGGGTAAATGGCTTATAAGAGAGAGAGCAAGATGGATCTAAGTGGTGCACGGAAAAATCTAGTGAGGTGAAAAAAATATGGATATGAAAGAGAATTTGTTTTGGGAGATGGTACAGCCACAGACAAATATCCACCGACACTTTCCTTCCATCGTAGTAAATATCTTGGTAATAAAGAACAACACGTGTATGATTTTGCAGCACCTCATAATAATAATTGAGGGGGTTGAGTTGACGTAAGGTGTTGTTGTATGATTATATTTTGATTTGATACTGATTTATTCGTACGATGGAAGGAAAGTGTTGGTGGATATTATTATTATTATTATTATTATTATTATTATGAGGTGCTGCAAAATCATACACGTGTTGTTCTTTATTACCAAGATATTTACTACGATGGAAGGAAAGTGTCGGTGGATATTATTATTATTATTATTATTATTATTATTATTATTATTATTATTATTACGAGGTGCAGCAAAATCATACACGTGTTGTTCTTTATTACCAAGATATTTATTTACTACGATGGAAGGAAAGTGTCGGTGGATATATACTTGATTGTGGCTGTACCCTTCTCAAGTTTGCCTCGTCTCTCTATGATAATAACAGGTAACGTCACTTACTGCAAATATCAACTCCTTGTTCTTGGAGATTACTTGTCCTTGTTGCATTCAATGGGGTGGGGGAGTAGGGGGACAGGCTTTGGGGGTGGGTGGGTTAGGGGGGTGCTGGAGTAGGGGATAGGCTTGGGGGGGTTTTGGGGGGTGCGGGAGTAGGGGGACAGGTTTGGGGTGGTTTTGGGGGGTGCGGGAGTAGGGGGACAGGCTTGGAGGGGTTTAGGGGGGTGCGGGAGTAGGGGGGATAGGCTTGGGGGGGTGGATTTAGGGGGGTGCGGGAGTAGGGGGACAGGCTTGGGGGGGGTTTAGGGGGGTGCGGGAGTAGGGGGACAGGCTTGGGGGTGGGGGTTTAGGGGGGTGCTGGAGTAGGGGATAGGCTTGGGGGGGTGGTTAGGCTTTCTACCCACCCCAAACCTGTCCCCCTACTCCCGCACCCCCCAATCCACCCCCTCAAGCCTGTCCCCCTATTCCCGCACCCCCGAAACCCTCCCCCCCAAGCCTGTATTAGTATTAGTATTATTAGTATTATTATTATTATTACTATTATTATTAATTTTATTAGTATTAGTATTAGTATTATTATTATTATTATTATTATAAAAACAGAACAGAGACACAAAGCTGGGAGAGATTGTGACCGTAGCCTTCATGGAGTCCCTCCCTGTCCCACCAGTGGGAGACGGCTCTTGCCCATCTCAGAATTAGCCACTCACGTTTGACTCATGGGTTTTTAATCCCTACTGTGATCTTTGTCTGGTCCCTCTGACAGTACGGCATCTTCTTACGGAGTGTCCTGGCCTTGGGGTTTCGTTACCACCCCTTTAACAGTGTGATGTAATGTTGGTACGCCTGACTGGTGAGTGTCTTGCCTCCACCATCCTCCCGGTCCCTCCGACATGACGGCCTCCGTACCCGGGGCGGTGTCCCTCAGTGTCTCATGGGCAGGCAAGTAGGGATGACGTTAATTCTTTCACCCAGTGCTATTTGTTCTGGGTATTTCAGGAATATTCTTGTTCTAAAATATGCAAACGCATTTCCTTATGTTTAATAATGAATAGTTAAATAGTAAGAGTTCTTCAACACTCAAAATTTAATTTAAAATCAGCTAAACTTTTGATATAAAAAAGTTGTCACTGCCGTGGCCCGAGTATTATAGGTCGGGGTGAAGACAATACCCGTCCCAGATGACACGAGGTACCAGAAGCTGTCCAGTCAGTGCAGTACCAACCCTACCAAGCTTACCCATGTTAAAATTAACATAGGGGTGGTAACGAAACATTTTTTTGCCGACTGTACATATATTATTAATGATATAGATAACCATTTTCAAAATTAATATTATGTTGGATGGTATATATATAATCAATTAATCAATCTCTATACTCGATGTCATTCAATTTTCCACTTGCCACCTCTCTCTTGTTCCCCCTCTATCCCTCTAAATAATTTATTATAGTTACCCTTATTATTTCCAAGTAAGGTCCGTTCTCTTTTGTCCGTAGTAGAATAAGAGAAAACGGATCTACTTGGAAATAATAAGGGTAACTATATTAATGAAGCTGTTCATTATGAGCGATATTGAAACTGCAATGCGATAACTTGTAATTGATCATCGGCGCTAAAAAGATTCTTGAAGTGACCAGTGGATCAGTATATGTCTATTATCCAGACACCTGCTATCAAACATACGTGTGGTATTGTGGAGAGAGAGAGAGAGAGAGAGAGAGAGAGAGAGAGAGAGAGAGAGAGAGCAAAAAGGTATTTATTGAAAGAATTGCCATTTTGTAGCAGTGTTGCCAGATCCGGCTAGGTCCCAATATTTTACCCCGGTCATTTCCTGTACTTTATCACGGTTATTTCCCGGTAGTTTGCCCAGGTTAGGTCCCGGTAGTTTCCCCATGTTGTAGATGTCTGTCCGGGATGTAACACAACACCCCATTCTATTAAACACAGAATGGAAGACTGCAATGTACAGCCACAATCAAATATCCACCAACACTTTCCTTCCATCGTAGTAAATATCTTGGTAATAAAGAACAACACGTGTATGATTTTGCAGCGCCTCATAATAATAATAATAATAATAATAAATATCTTGATAATAAAGAACAACACGTGTATGATTTTGCAGCACCTCATAATAATAATAATAATAATAATAATAATAATAATAATAATAATAAATATCTTGGTAATAAAGAACAAAACGTGTGTGATTTTGCAGCACCTCATAATAATAATAATAATAATAATAATAATAATAATAAATATCTTGGTAATAAAGAACAACACGTGTATGATTTTGCAGCACCTAATAATAATAATAATAATAATAATAATAATAATAATAATAATAATAATAATAAATATCTTGGTAATAAAGAACAACACGTGTATGATTTTACAGCACTTCATAATAATAATTGAGGGGGTTGAGTTGACGTAAGGTGTTGTTGTATGATTATATTTTGATATGATACTGATTTATTTGCACGATGGAACCAGTGATACAATATTGAGAGAGAGAGAGAGAGAGAGAGAGAGAGAGAGAGAGAGAGAGAGTGTGTGTGTGTGTATGTGCCAGAGGTCAGGTAAGCCAAATGAGAAAATTCCTCCAGCTCCTTTTAAAACCAATTCCTGTAGTAGATCAACCCTTTGAACATGTAACTATTGAACATAGGTATTGAAAGCTCACACACACACACACATACACACACACACACATACACACACACACACACACACACATACTAACTCACCCATTTACACACACACACACACACACACACACACATACACACATAGATACTAACTCACCCATTTACACACACACACACAGATACTAACTCACCCATTTACACACACACACACACACACTAACTCACCCATTTACACACACACACACACACACACTAACTCACCCATTTACACACACACACTCAAACTTACACATAGATACTTACCCATTTACACATACACTCAAACTTACACATAGATACACACACACACTCAAACTTACACATAGATACACACACACACACACTCTCAGAAATGTTTCCTAACACTCCTGTGTAAATATTAATAAAAAAATATATTAATAAAAAATAAAAATATATATTATAAAAAAAATATAAAAATAAAAAATAAAAATATATATTAATCAAAAAATATATTAATTAAAAAATATGTAAATTAAAAATCACCATTTATGTATTATTCATATTTATTTACAAATATAATAATTACAAAATAATAATTACCCTTATTTTTATATACATAAATATACATACATTGAAAAATATATACATTAATTAATAAATAAATAAATATACACACTCATACACATATACATATACACATACGCATATATACACAGATACATACACACATAAACATAGACATATATATATACATACACATATACACACATACATACATATATACACACATACATACATACACATATACACATACATATATATACACAGATACATACATATATATACACACACACATACATATATATACAAGTAGAACGAGTATTATTATTATTATTATTGTTGTTATTATTATTATTATTATTAAATCTCTCTCTCTCTCTCTCTCTCTCTCTCTCTCTCTCTCTCTCTCTCTCTCTCTCTCTCTCTCTCTCTCTCTCTCTCTCCTCCTTCTACCCTAACTCTCTCTCTCTCTCTCTCACTCACTTTCTCTCTCTCTCTCCTCACAAACACCCCCCCCCCCCATCTCTCTCTCTCTCTCTCTCACTCACTTTCTCACTCACACTCTCTCTTTCATTCTTCTATCTTTGGTTTTAAATAAAAATCTCAATGGAGTTTTAAAGACTATTAATATTCTCTGAGACCACGTAATTGGGAAATTTTCACGCCCAATTTCACTATTTTCACGCCCAATTTCGCTTTTTTCACGCCCAATTTCACTATTTTCACGCCCAATTTCACCATTTTCACGCCCAATTTCACTATTTTTACATCCAATTTCGCTTTTTTCACGCCCAATTTCACTATTTTCAAGCCCAATTTGGCTATCACTATTATTTTCACGCCCAATTTCACTATTTTCAAGCCCAATTTGGCTATCATTATTATTTTCAAGCCCAATTTGGCTAGTTTCCTTCATTTCCCGCCCAATTTCGATATTTTCAAGCCCAATTTGACTATTTTCAAGCCCAATTTGGCTAGTTTCACGCCCAATTTGGCTAGTTTCAAGCCCAATTTGACTATTTTCCTTCACTTCCCGCCCAATTTGGCTAGTATCCCTCATTTCCCTCCTAGTTGAAGGGCTATTTCTTCCTACCACAGCCAGTGCTAGTGCGTCAGTAGGTAGCCAAAGTGTACCAGTTTTATCAGAGGGTAGCCAGAGTGAGCTAGTTCTAGTTACCAAGGACTTGTTTACAACGGGTTGGTGTGTAATGTGTAGCTTGGCACTCTCTATGTCGTAAAGACCAGACTTGTCAGACCTTACCAACACACTGAAAAAGAGAGAGAGTTAGATTATTATACGTTGTCATATATAAATATATATATATATATATATATATATATATATATATATATATATATTCTCTTTTAAATAAACGAGGTACAGTCTGTAAAAAAAGGTTTGGAACCACCACTATTGCTAGTGCTATGTAGGGTTGGTAAGCCTGTTCCACTGGCGATAATACTTATTGTATACTTATTGTGTAATACCTGTGACTCGTTCATCTGTACAGGGACACTCGGGCTGACTTAGCAGGCGTACCAACCATACCCTGATAAAAATTCTAAAATTAATGGAGGGGTGGTTCCAAAACTTTTTTTGCAGAGTGTACATAGATAGATAGGTAGATAGAATGATAACACACCCACACACACATACTGTAGATAGATAGACACACAGACACATAGATAGATAGATAATACATACACACACACACACATAGACAGACAGACAAAGAGAGAAAAAAGAAAACACACACACACACACACACAAACACGAAACTTACCAGAAGAACAAAATCATCAAAAAACTTGCAGCAGCACCCATAAAGAAATGTGCTGATGGGAAGGTGCTGACTGACGTGTGGTAAACTGCCGTGTACACCGCTGAGTTCAGCATGGGCATAGTGCCGTCCAGAGCTCCTAAGACGGCCGATACCTTGCCTGGAAAATAAGTAAATTTTGAATTTTGGATTTTTTTTTTTTTTTTTTTTTTTTTTTTAATACGTACCGGTTTTTTTTTTTTCGGTGGTGGAAAATATATCACGTATTGTATTGTTGTGATGGAAAATAAGTACCTATTATTATTATTATTATTATTATTGTTATTATTGTTATTATTATTATTATTATTATTATTATTATTATTATTATTATTATTATCATATTTTCTGTGTGTGTGTGTGTGTGAGTGTGTGTTTGGGTAGGAAAATAAATACCTTGCATGGAAATAAATAAATACCACATTGTAATCATATATATACTGTGGATAACAAGACCCTTTTATCATCATCATTAATAATAATAATAATAATAATAATAATAATATCAATAATAACAATAATAAAAATAATAAAAATAATAAAAATAATAATAATAATAATAATAATAAAAATAAAAATAAAAATAATAATAATAAAAATAATAATAATAATAATAATAATATATGACTTACCTATTTCATCCGTAGTGACGAATTTGGTCATCATGGAACGCTGGGCAATTGTACAGGAGTTCAGTAGTAAAGCTGCAATCGGTCCTAGAAGAGAGAAGAGAGAGATTGAGTGAGTTACAGTGGTTCAGCTGTAATTTTGTCGAAGGTCTTTAACGAGAGAGAGAGAGAGAGAGAGAGTGTTGTTGTTATTATGAGAGAGAGAGAGAGAGAGAGAGAGAGAGAGAGAGAGAGAGAGAGAGAGAGAGAGAGTGTTGTTGTTATTATTAGAGAGAGAGAGAGAGTGTTGTTGTTATTATTAGTGAGAGAGAGAGAGAGAGAGAGAGTGTGTGTTGTTGTTATTATTAGAGAGAGAGAGAGAGAGAGAGAGAGTTGAATAGCATTGAACGTTGGACAAAGTTACAAGAGTTTAGCAGTAATTTTGCAGAAGGAGGTCCTTAAAGAGAGAGAGAGAGAGAGAGAGTTGAATAGCAGTGAACATTGGACAAAGTTACACGAATTTAGCTGATAATTTTTCAGAAGGTCCTTACACACACACACAAAGAGAGAGAGAGAGAGAGAGAGAGAGAGAGAGAGAGAGAGAGAGAGAGAGAGTGTTTGGTGATCAGTGGACGTTGGACAAAGTTACAAGAATTTAGCTGTTAATTTTGCAGAAGGTTCTTACACACACACAAGAGAGAGAGAGAGAGAGAGAGAGAGAGAGAGAGAGAGAGAGAGAGAGAGAGAGAGAGAGAGAGTTTGATTATCAGTGAACGTTGGATAAATTTACAAGAGTTTAGCTGTAATTTTTCATAAGGTCCTTAACACATACACAAAGAGAGAGAGAGAGAGAGAGAGAGAGAGAGAGAGAGAGAGAGTGAGTTGAATAGCATTGAACGTTGGACAAAGTTACAGTAGTTCAGCTGTAATTTTGCATATAGATATACACATATTTGTACACATAACAGTCATGTAGATAATAGAACATACATGCACATATATATATACATATATATTCATACACACACACACACAATAAAACAAGAAACTGATAATAATAACTTACACAGACTCTCTCTCTCTCTCTCTCTCTCTCTCTCTCTCATAATAACAATAACAACACTCTCTCCCTCCCTCTCCTTCTCTCTCTCTCTCTCTCTCTCTCACACAATAACACTCCTCCTCTTCTTTCTCCCTCTCTCTCTCTCTCTCTCTCTCACACACACACACACTAACAATAACACCCCTCCTCCTCTCACTCTCTCTCTCTCCTTCACACACATACACCCCTCTTCCTCTCTCTCTCTCTCTCTCTCTCTCTCTCTCACACACACCCTCCTTCTCTCCCCCCCCCCCCACACCCACACACACACCCAATACTCACCCATCCATATAAAGAAAGGTCTATCCTGTGTAATAAACCCATACAGAATATATTCCACGATGCCAGAAGATGCTCCAATCATAGCAAGAATATTGTCTGAACTCTGAGACGATTACTGAGAAGAGGAACTGCAATCAAGGAACCTGAAATGAGAAAAGGTTAGGTTAGGTTAGGTTAGGAGAGAGGGTGAAAGAGTGGTTAGGTTAGAGAGAGAGAAAGTGAGTTAGGGGGAGAGAGGGAAGAGAGAGTGAGGTTATCTTAGGGAGAGAGAGAGAGAGAGAGAGAGAGAGAGAGAGAGAGAGAGAGAGAAAGAGGTTAGGTTAGGTTAGAGAGAGAATTAGTTAGGGAGAGAGAGGGTGAATGAGAGAGAGAAAGTGAGTTAGGGGGAGAGAGAGAATGAGTTAGAGAGAGAGAGTTAGTTAGGGGAGAGAGAGAGAGAGAGGTTAGGTTAGGTTAGAGAGAGAGAAAGTGAGTTAGAGAGAGAAAGTGAGGTTAGACTTAGAGGTTAGGTTAGGGGGGAGGGAGAGAGAGGCTTGGTTAGGTTAGGTTAGGGAGAGATATAGAGAAAGGTTTGGTTAGGTAGAGAGAGAAAGAGAGGAGAGAGAGAGGTTAGGTTAGGTTAGGGAGAGATAGAGAGAGTGAGGTTAGGTTAGAGAGAGAGAGAATGAATTAGGGGGAGAGAGGTTTATGTAGGTTTGGTTAGGTTAGGTTAGGTTACATTTGAGAGAGAGAGAGAGAGAGAGAGAGAGAGAGAGAGAGAGAGAGAGACTTGGTTAGGGAGAGAGAGTGTGAATGAGAGAGAGAGAGCGGTTAGGTTAGGTTAGGTTAGGGAGAGAGAGAAAGGTTAGGTTAGGACTATGTAACTGCAATACAACATTATTATTATTATTATTATTATTATTATTATTATTATGTAACTGCAATACAACATTATTATTATTATTAGGTTTGTTTTCTAATGTAAGATTATGTAACTGCAATATTATTATTATTATTATTATTATTATTATTATTTTGTAATGTAAGACTATGTAACTGCAATACAACAACATTATTATTATTATTATTTTGTAATGTAAGACTATGTAACTGCAATACAACATTATTATTATTATTATTATTATTATTTTGTAATGTAAGACTATGTAACTGCAATACAACATTATTATTATTATTATTATTATTATTATGTAGTACACACACACACACACACACACACAACACACACACACACACACAATGAGATCAATCAATACCATACCTGTCGTAGCCATCAAATTCTTATAGGTGACCCACAAGCTGTAGTCTGTGGCCTCCCAGTGCAATTCGTGGCGGGTGAAGGCAAACACGTAGGGAGCTGTAAAGAGAGAGAGAGTGAGTGAGTGAGAGAGAGTGGGAGAGAGAATACGTAGGAGCTGTAAAGAGAGAGAGAGAGAGAGAGTGGGGGGGTGATTTAAGAGAGTGAGATTGAGTGGGGGGGGGGAGAAAGAGAGAGTGGGTGGGGGGGTGATTTAAGAGAGTGAGAGAGATAAGTGTAATTTGCACACAAGATATTAATAATGATAATAATTACTCTATTCTTAAAACACTAGTATGTATGTATGTACGTATGTGTGCCAATATATAATGTGTGTGTGTGTGTGTGTGTGTACAGTCGGCAAAAAAAGTTTCGTTACCACCCCTACGTAATTTTAACATGGTAAGAGCAGTTTCTTTTTTATATCAAAAGTTTAGCTGATTTTAATTTACATTTTGAGTGTTCCAGAACTCTTACTATTTAACTATTCATTATTAAACATAAGGACTTGCGTTTGAGTATTTAGAACAACAATAACCATGAAATACCCAGAAAAAATAGCACTGGGTGAAAGAACGTCAACCTGCTGGCCTGCCCATGAGACACTGAGGGACACGGAGGGTGACGGAGGTATATAAAACACTCGCCGTCACACCTCACTCGCCAGTCAGGCATACCAACATTACATCACACTGTTAAAAGGATGGTAACGAAACTGTTTTTGCTGACTGTACACTCTCAATCCAAAATATGTATCCAGGCTTGCTTCGAATAGCCTGATTGAGTATTAAGCGAACTCAAGCAAATATGAAACAGGATAAATGTTGTAATTGGTTCACTAGTATGTCAAATGAATCGAAACTTCAACAAGACCTGGATACAAATTTTGGATTGGGAGTGTACAGCCACAATCAAATATCCACCAACACTTTCCTTCCATCGTAGTAAATATTTTGGTAATAAAGAACAACACGTGTATGATTTTGCAGCACCTCATAATAATATTAATAAATTGAGGGGGTTGAGTTGACGTAAGGTGTTGTTGTATGATTATATTTTGATATGATACTGATTTATTTTGCAGCACCTCATAATAATAATAATTGAGGGGTTTGAGTTGACGTAAGGTGTTGTTGTATGATTATATTTTGATATGATACTGATTTATTTGCACGATGGAAAAAGGAAAGTGTTGGTGGTTATTTGATTGAGAGTGTACATTCTAAATACTTACATCTGGTCATTCTTCTGAGTAAACTTGTAAATATGAGCACCAGAATGAGAGCTCTAGTGTTTCCCTCTCTGGCTCTCAAAGTGCTTCTAAAACTGTCGACAATTCGCTGGGGACTGAAAAAATCACTCAACATCGTGCTCATTTTGGGGTAGGGGGGGGTTTGGGGGGGACTGGGGGGAGTTGTGGTTGTAGGGGGTAAGTTTGTTGTTGTTGTTGTTGTTGTTGTTAGATGAGGAGTTTGAATTCATAGCTTCGAGTGCCTTCTTCTTAGCGGAGGAATTTGAATAGGTAGCTTCAAGGATGTTTTTAGTTGAAGAGTTTGAAATCTTAGCTGAGGAGTTTGAAATCTTAGCTTCAAGGATGTTTTTAGTTGAAGTGTTTGAATTCATAGCTTCAAGTGCCTTCTTCTTAGCCGAGGAATTTGAGATCGAAGCTTCGAGCATTTTCCTAGCCGAGGAATTCGAACTCGTAGCTTCAATCTTTTTCTTAGCTGGCACGCTGAGACCGTACACCAAAGCTACACTGTCTCTCAACTGCACAGGGGTCTTCTCAGCTAAAGCGATGGCCTGCACATTCCTAGCATAGGGCCCGTGACTCTCAGATAAACAAAATAGTACGTACAGAAAAGCCAGAAGGGATAAAGTTAACGAGACGGAGAATAAAGCCAGATATCCACTTGTATTATATATGTAGGTACCCATGAGTGTGCCTAGTGGGCCTCCGAGGAACCATATACTATTGGCCAGACTGATGCGTGAGGTGCGCGTGTGTTCAGGCGTGACGTCTCCGAGGTAGGCGTTGGCGGCAGTAAGAAACGAGACCGCTTCCGCCAACCCAGTGTGTCCAGAAGCGTGACGCCTAGTATGACCTCAACCGGCCAGTTCGGTGCCAGGCTAACCAACAGGTATCCAAAGGCGTGTAAAGCGTGGGCGAACTGCACGGCGAGGAGCGGAACGCGTCGACCATACTTATCACTCCACGCGCCCATGAATAGAATAAAGAACAGTGGCAATGCAGCTGCGATGATACCGTTTTGTAGAGTGCAAACACGCTAAACC